>JASDQU010739080.1:59886-77442 GCA_032191745.1 Picea mariana
CTACAACATCTCCATGATCACCTGCACCCTTATCAACATCAGCACCTGGAGGACGAGGACGAGGTATTGAAGAAGAAGCACCATGATCACCATCTTGATGATCAATATTATCACCTGGAGGAGGACTAGGAGGAGGTACTGAAGCAGAAGCACCGGCATCACCACCCTGATGATCATCATCACCACCCTCATCATCATCATTGTTGGAGGGCGTGTCATCCCTCATCCCTACCAATAACCTGACAACTCCAACAATATGACGCATAAGATACATCATATCGCACGAAAAGTTTGTCCAGAGATGCAAGAGATTAGGGTCAGCCCTAATGTCTCTCATCTGGGCAGGGCAGACTCCTGCGCCAACCAAAACTACACTCAATCTATCACACACCTCCATCTTATATCTGAGATCTGGCCTATGCCGCATGTTGGGTGGTATATGCGGCTAAGGACCCTGACCCACCGCAGCCTCAACCATCTCCTCATCTACATTAGGTGGCGAGGGAGGAGGCATGTCCCCAAAAAATGTGCTAACATCTGCAAAATATAACACAAGTTAATAATTAGTCGACAATTTAATTAAAAATTTTAATAAAATATGTTAAAGAACATGCTAGAATAAATTTATTCGAATTAAGTAAGACAATAAAATGAAAAAAACAATATTAATTTAAATCTTACATCAATCATCTGGTGGCTCATCCGTTGTGAAGAGGATGTTGATACATCCTTGCCAATCCATCCTTGCGTAAGGGCACGACACCATCATGAAAACGTCATCTTCCTCACTAGATAATAGATCAAGTGACTCCATGAAAATCCTAGCTGGAAAATCAGGCATGCCCCTCTTGGGCATCATCTCGCCCCACATGTGCATCCACACCTCGATCATCAGCCTAGGAGGCCCACGGACAAAACTAAGTCTCATCTCTGGAAACCTCTCAAAAAGAAAACAAAATAACTCTGAAGAAAATGGGAATTTCTCCCTCCCATCTATCATAACATGACATCTATCCAGTGTTATACAAAACTTCCTCAAGAAAATGACATACCACTTAATAGGTTGTGGCATTTGTATTAAAGAATCAACATAATATAAAAGCGCGCAACTAATGTGTTGATCATCACTAATAAAGTGTGAAATGGTCGACAGTAACATTGAGAGGCACCTAATGTCCTTTACATCGAACGAGGCGATGCGTAACTATCCACAAGCCACATAAAAATCACCAGGAGAAAGTATATCGTGTGCAATATACCTATGAGAGTAGGCAAGATGACTCTCAGTTGCAACACCCACTGGGACATCAGGAAACTGGGGAAAATCCTCCCCTCTCCTAGATAGTCGAGTGATAAAATAAATATCCTCCTCGGTGGGATGATACCATTGATGAGGACCAACTATGAATTCATGTTGATGGGCATCCCATCGACGAATCAGCTGCACAAGAAAGGTGAAACTCCCCTTCAGATATGTAGCCTCCTCGTAGTACTTGAGGAGGCATACATTCCTAAAGAGGAGTTGTGTAACTGCAGTACTAGCCCAAGGGTACAAATCCCTCTCCCTCTCTCTAGCCTCCCACTCCCGAACCATATTGTACTAGTCCAGTCTTTGTTGTTTCTCCTCCATGCGCTGACATCTCTGCATAATTAACATATAAATTACATCAACATCATACATAAAAACATAAGTTTTTTTAGTCAATGAGAAATTTATTTCAAAATATGCAAACACAATTTTTGTCCAAAAAAAAATTAATCTTCGATGTGCCTAAAAAATAGTAACACATCGGTAACGGTGTACACAAATATCTTATGCACCACATGCAAAGTGAAATTTATTTTATTCGATGCATAGTAATTATCAAGGCACCAGGGTGCCCCATTATGTACGCCTTGGTGTGTTATATATCACGGACGCACTACTCTAACAACTATCTACTTTCCATGGTGCGTCGGTTATTATGTACGCACCGGTGCATTACCTATAAATGACGCATCACTCGAACAACTATCTATTTTAAATGGTGTGTATAGTTTTATGGATTCATCGATGTGTTCCATATAACAACCACACCGTTGAATGGAAACTATTTATTTTTGCAGGTGCGTTCATAATAAATGCATCGGTGTGTTTGTTATAATCAACACACCGATGCGTTTATTCGGAGCACACGGGTGAAAATAAATCATTTCCATTCAATGGTGCGTATATTTTTATGAACGCATCGGTGCATACATATAAAGGATGCATCGTTCAGTGGAAACTATTCTATTTTAAATGATGTGTGTAGTTTTATGAATGCACCGGTGTGTTCCTTATAACCAACACATCGTTGAAACGAAACTATTTATTTTTCATCGGTACGTTCATAATAAACACACCAGTTCGTTCATAGTAAACACACTGGTGCATTCGTTATAAACAACATACTGGTGCATTTATTTGGCATGCACATGTGAAAATAAATAGTTTCCATTCAACGGTGCGTATAGTTTTATGAATGCATCGGTGCATACATATAAAAGGCGTGTCGTTCAGTGGGAACTATTTATTTTGGACGATGCATCCATTATTGAGGACACATCAATGCGTCGTGGGTAAGCATGCACTAGTCCATTTTGTAATACGACACACCATCGAAAACATACTATACATGATCGATGCACCCTGTAAAATTTACAGGGCACACCCTGTGCAGTGCGAACTGAATGACTCGAACACACCGTGCAAAAACAACAACAACAACAATAACAACAACAACAACAATAAAATAAATAAAAATTGAAAAACAATGCAAATTTAACTCAATTTCAAAATTTAATCCGCTAAAAAGAAAATGTACAAAGAAATAAATAATTAACTCGGATATTTTCTTGTTGAGGTGGCATCATTGGGACGTAGTGAAAAAAATGAAATTTTCCCACCATATGGAAAAATTGGAATCCCATGAAGCGATCACTGAACGAACACAATGCAAGAAACAAAAGCACCAATGGCAGTGCGTTGTAGTTGGGAAAAGGTGGCATCGATGCTTGAGAGCTTCTCTGCACTGGAAATGTTAAAAATGTTTTTTTACCGCTGGTTTTTTTTATTTAACCATGTTCTGGTGCGTTCGCATTAAGCGCACCGGTGCTAACCACTGCAAATAACGCACCATTTTTTTTAAAACAACTATGATGGTGCACCATAGGGAGCGCACTGGTGTTCCCTTAGGACAAATGCGCACCCTTTTGCTTAAAAAACAAATGCAGACTGTGCAGTTGTTTGTTAAGCACTAGTGTGCCTGTTTCGTTCGCACCGGTGCTCATGATTGTTGGCCCTTGACAAAGTTTTGAGGATCCTTTATCATGTTTGACCTACTTTTTGGACTTCGACGGGATGTCGAAGATGGAGCGCAAGTCGAAGCAGAGATCGCGGGATATTGACCCCTTTTTAGGGATTTTTGGGTTTTGGGCTTATGTAACGGGAATGGAGATATTGGCCCATGGGTTTACCCATGTTTAAGCCCATTTTGTAATGTATAAATTGAAAACTAGGCGATGTAGGAAGTAGTTCGATCTATGTGATCGAAGAAGGGACAAGTAAGTGATGTTAAGTGCTAAGTGTTAGTTGCTAAGTGCAAGTGGTAATTGTAATTTCTTTTTGCATACGGTGTGAGACTTGTAGAGCTAAGTGAAAGTGATTGTAAGATACTGTGGAAGGCTTTGTGTTGTAATACAGGGAAGGAGGATCTAGCGAGGTGCATAGATCTCTTGTCCTCTATGGAGTAAGATATCATGGCTATGTGCATGTAGAAGGTTGACAGAAAGAAATAAAGAAGAAGAGTTGGTGGATGTAGCCCTAGGCAGGGGGTGAACCACGTATATCTTGTGTTTTGGTTGCTATGTGCTTTATGATTGTTTTCTTGTCTATGTGATTGAATGCTTAGTGCACTCATGTATGCTTAGAAGGATATAATATGGTATCTTAGTGTTGAATAATGTGAATAAATGTTAGATCTGGTCTATGTTTGCATGCTTAGTACTTGAATCTATTGCATCTGTATAAATATTGCATTGATCTATTGTTAGGGTTTAGTTGCGTTGTAAACTAAGGCTGAATATTAATGAATTGTAAGTGATAAGTTATTTGTTAAGGTGTTGTAATCACAGATCTGTGTCCCAGCTAAGGTTGCAGACACTAGAGTCTTGCAACCACCCTTGCCTCTACCTCGGGTGAGACTTCATCTTCTTCGCAGGTGTTGTCGAAAGGGCCGGTAGTTAGGGTTTTTTTGGTGCGTTGTTGTAGCGTTGAACCCTAGGTCTTCCCCTATGCCAACAAATGGTTCCGTTTTCAGGACCTGAAACTGTGATTGCTGGGAGATGAGGTAAAGAAAAAGAGAAAGGCCCTGTGCGTAGATCTACTGTTGAAGTGCACAGTATCCGACTTGAAACTGTGATTGTTGGGAACCGAAGGAAATAAAGAAATCTTTGTGCATAGATCTATTGCCTTAGTGCGCAGTATTATACTTGACCTATAAATCTCTGTGCTAAGAAGATAAGTCAGATCCGAAGAAAAGAAGTAAGATCTCGAAGCTTTATGCTCTGATAAAGGTAAGAATAGTGAAAAGTTTTAGATCTTGAAGCTTTAAAGGTAAGAATAGTGAAAAGTTTTAGATCTGGGAGCTTTGTGCTCTGTTGGAAGTAATATTAGTGGAAATTTTTGTTTCAAGAGTATGGATCTAGGTATGTTTGATAAATGTTAACCTAGTCTAAAAACTAGGACACAACTAGAAGAGAGAAGGTTTGATATGAGTAGATCTGATAGAAATAATAAAATATATGTTATTCCTATGTATAGAAAGAATGTTTGGACTAACAAATGGATGCAGGATCCTAGAAAGATTTTTTTGCAGGTTAGATACTATGATCCTAGTGCACAGTACAGGAAAGACTAGGGATCATTTAAGAAAATAAGAGGATTAATCATTTGTTACAGTTGCAAAAGACAGGGGCATCTTGCTAAGGAATGCCCTGGAAGAAGACCTAGTTTTCTTTGTTGTAAAGCTATGGACCATGAAGTTTTAAATTGCCCTAGAATGATTGCTAAGATTGAAAGAATAAATATGAGAGAAGAAAACCTTGAGGAAGGTCATGAAACTGAGACCATGGCAGAACCCTAGACAGAATCAAAGACTGTACTACTGCAAATGAAAGAAACCCTAAATGATCACCAAGATATCAACTTATCAGAGATCTTCAAAGAAAAAGAATGCGTAGAAGCAAGAATAGGAGACTTTGACATAGATTGTGTTCTGGATGAGGAAACACGGGTAAATAGAGTGACAGAAAGAACTTGGGAAGCTTTAGGAAATCCTGATATGATTCCTTTATTGGGAGGAATAGGATTATTCAGGGGAAAGTTGATAAACCTATGTTGAAGACTCACCCAGGTATCTATGAGCGCTCATGGAGATTCGACAAAGGAAGATTTTTAGATTTTTAGATTCATTGAGAACAACACTCCATTCACTATGCTAGTAGGAAAAACCTGGATCGAGAATGATCAGACCAGAAGAAAACAAGAGGAGGCCTTAGAACGGAAAAAGAAGGAATTAAAAGATTTCATGACTAGGAGGATAACACACTTGATTGCAGAACAACAGAACAGATCGAAGCTACTTAGAACTAGAAACTTGGATCACGAAGTTGAAAGAACACAAGAATATTCACAGACAAGTAGAGCACCTACCCCAGATAGAGAAGCAATATTACTCTCTAGTCCTATGAAAAAATCCCAACAGCACGAAGCTGCTATGCCAAAAGAAGACAAGAATCATAATGGAAAGAGGAATACCAAGACAAAGATCACTGAGAAGAAGGCTACAAAATTCAGTAAGAAAAGAGCAAGGATTGAAAAATTACAAAAGGGCCCCAAGGGAACTTCGCGGAAGGAAGATTTGCAAAATTGGAACTTTGTCAGGATTTCAGAACAACGCCCCATGGCAAAGAGATATGACCATTGGAATCATTATAACCATTGGACCGGCGTTCTAGAACAGTTAGAACAACAATTATGACCAGAAAGCTCTCCATCGAACCGTTGGGACCGTGCCGCGATGGACAGAACTGCATTGATGGAAAACTTATTATCTGTTGGAGAGATCTGTTACATCATGTCTACTTAGTCCGTCAAATTGTATCAGAGCTAACAAGAGAACCCATTTCTACCACGTTGTGCTTAGTAAGACCAGCACCAATTCTATTTCTTTGAGCACTCATCCATCCACTTGAGTTTTTCAATCGAGAGCGTGCATGTCGGACAAGCTCAGTGCTATGGAGAAGTCAGCCGAGGAAGTTTTAATTGAGCTGATGACCAAGAGAGTGATGTCCATAGGAGTTCAAGATTCATAGACGCGAGGAGTGCAAGACTCTCTGTCGACTGCTCGCGGATCCAGACCATCCCAACAGGCAGTAGAGAAGAGAACCAAGCACAGAGATGATCCTGATCATCTTACCTTACTACATCCTGCCTCTGGTCAGCACGGTGAGTCATGATAGTGTCCCGAGGGACTTTGATTACACCATGGTTACGGTGTACCTGCCAAAGGGGATACATACAGTCAGAACACACCAAGATAAGATTGCGACATTGAAGTTCAGCAACTTCAACCTTGGTGACCGAAAGAATTACAACATGCTTTCTCCTTAATAGTATCTGACCAGGATGAAGGGGAAGAACTCAAAAATAATCCCCCAACCATGGACTATTAACCTCGAGTATTCCACCCTCTTGAATGTGATGAAGAACCCACACTTTGGAAGGCACCAAGAGGTTAACGCATGTGTTAATCTCCTACTCTCAAGTTACCATGGTGGCTATATATGGCTAGATAGACGCATCATAGTTGATCCGACGTTGATCCATAGGATCACCAGATTCAGAATGCAAGGACCTGACTCGCAAGACTTCTACCCAAGGAAGGCTTCTGACCGTGCCCTGGCACAGAGAATTAAGGACACTTACAGTGATGTAGAAAGGGAATGTGAGGCTACAAGGTAGCTTCCATCCAGAATGGTGCAGTATGTCTGGCCTGCCAACTGATTGTAGGGAAGTTAGTAAGGAAGAACCGACCTACACAAGTCATAGGATTCATTGTTGACCTAGCCGGGAAATGTATAGAAGGATTCCAGATGAACTGGGCAAAGTACTTGGTCAACCAGTTGGAATTAGACTGCCATGAAGCTCAGGATCAATGCTACGAGTTCCACTTTAGCTGGCTCCTAATCCTCATCGCATTTACCACTCGGGAAATGCCAAAAGGTGTGACCTTACCGGACATTAATTCATTCAAGCCGCTCGCTGTGAAGTTCACCATTCTTTGGTACTCAAGCGATATGGGAAAATAGTGGCATTCGAGCGCGGTCTTTCATACATATTATCTCTAGCTGAAGAGGGTTATCGAAGTTGCCCCTTGCATGACGTCAAACACCCTAAATCGGTTCTGACCCCTCATGGAGTCCCTTGTAGATCAACACTTCATTTATATCACCACGCGCACAGATGAGAACAAAGAAGAGATTCAATCATACTACAAGCTCACAGAAGAGGACCTTGAAGAAATCACCAAAGACTGGTTTGCAGAATTCCTCATCCTCGCAGACCCTACAGAAATGTCAAACCCTGAACTAATCAGCAGCTCTGAGACCACTCATGAAGCAAAGGATCTCCATGGACCCAATAGAAGGAAAAAGACTGAAGAAGTACAAAAATTGATCATCGCATCAGAAGGAATTTCTTCGATATCACCTGGATGAGGGGGTGATGACAGAGTAGAAGAGACAAAGGGAAAAGAAGACCAACAGAAGCAAGGTGAAGTAACACCACCTGGAAAACCTGTTGATAAGGCAGATCCCTTGAAGAAAAGGAAGTTTTATCCCACAAAACCCACTTCTCGAATAAAATCCAGAGCAACCTTGACTAAGATGTAGACTATGCTCACTATATATGACTTCGAATTTATCATCGTAGTTGTAGCAGATGCCTCGCGAGACATATTGCAGAAACATGAAGCCAAGCAAGAGGAGATGCATGATAGAATTGAGGTTGAACTCGGAGGGGTACAGCAGGACCTTCAATCCAGCCGTGCAGTATCCACTATGCCCCCACCATCAGAAGCACATGAGTTGGGAGATGAGCCTGACCAACTCCATAGACTAGCTAATGTGACCAAAGCTCGCCTTCGTCGTGCACAGGAAGAAACCAAGCAGGCCACAGAGGCCCTAAAGCAAGTACAAAAAGTAGTCATAGAGCAACACCTAGTTGTGCATCAAGAGAGGGTTGCTCTCCAAACTAAGTTTGAATAAGAGAAAGCACAGATCTAGCAAGAGAAAGAGCAGTTGCTCGCAGAGCAGGTGGGAGTAAAATAAGCAGTCAGTAGAACACTTCACTTTGTGACAGACTTAGAGCAAAAAGAGGAAGACCCAGTGGAACATCAAGTAGAGAAGCTTGCGGAAGCTGTCCAACAGCTTCAATAGAGAATCGCAAACCTAGAGCTATGAACAGTGCCAAGTACCCCGTAGGATGTGTGAGATCAACGAGAAGCCACTGCCTGGAGCGCAGTCGAGAGGATCAGAGCATTCGCTCTAGAATGAAAATAGCTAAGTGCTCACAACACACAAAATTATGAGCGACTCACTGAATATACTGAGCTGAAGGTATTGGAGTCACAGCTCCAGGAGGCAAAGTAGCAAGCAACAATAGTACAGGCGCAGTTGAAGCTCATGTCAGCAGTTGAAAGGATGAAGCGATGCCAAGAACAATTCACTACTCAACAGCAAGTCCACACCATTCATAGCAAAGTCATGGAAGTGATTCAAAGGCTCCAACTAGTCCAGGACGAAGCTTGCCAACTATTTGAGGAGATTGAAGTCTGAGGCACAGAGTTGGAATAAGTAGTCGCTACAATCGAACAACGTTTAGAGGGACCTATCAACGAAGCAGTCATCTAAGAGTTTGTCAAGCAGGAGGCTCTGGCACAGCAACAGGTCGAAGTAGCTCGAGCCAAGCTCAAGGATTTTGAAGCACAGCTACCCAGACCAGAGTGACTCGGGACGAGTCACAGGTGAGTGTTGGGGGCTTGTTAGCCCTTAACCAAGTTTTGAGGATCCTTGTTCATGTTTGACCTACTTTTGGGACTTCGACAGGCTGTCGAAGATGGAGCCCAAGTAAAAGAAGAGATCGCAGAATCTCGGCCCATTTTTAGGGATTTTTGGGTTTTGGGCTTATGCAATGGGAATGGGGATATCGGCCCATGGGTTTACCCATGTTTAGGCCCATTTTGTAATGTATAAATAGAAAGCTAGGCGATGTAGGAAGTAGTTCGATCTATGTGACCGAAGAAGGGACAAGTAAGTGATGCTAAGTGCTAAGTGTTAGTTGCTAAGTGCAAGTGGTAATTGTAATTACTTTGTGCATAATGTGTGAGACTTGCAAAGCTAAGTGCAAGTGATTGTAAGAGACTATGGAAGGCTTTGTGTTGTAATATAGGGAAGGAGGATCTAGCGAGGTGCGTAGATCTCATGTCCTCTGCGGAGTAAGATATCATGGCTCTGTGCATGTAGAAGGTTGACATAAAGAAATAAATAAGAAAAGTTGGTGGACGTAACCCTAGGCAGGGGATGAACCGCATATATCATGTGTTGTGGTTGCTAGGTTCTTTATGATTGTTTTCTTGTCTATGTGATTGAATGCATAGTTCACTCATGTATGCTTAGAAGGATCAAATATGGTAGCTTAGTGTTGAATAATGTGAATAAATGCTACATCTGATCTATGTTTGCATGCTTAGTACTTGAATCTATTGGATATGTATAAATACTGGGTTGATCTATTGTTAGGGTTTAACTGCGCTATAAAATAAGGTTGAATATTAACGAACTCTAACTGTTAAGTGCTTAGTTAAGGTGTTGTAATCACAGATCTGTTTCCCAGCTAAGGTTGCAGACACTAGAGTCATGCAACCACCCCAGCCTACCTCGGGTGAGACTTCATCTACTTCGCAAGTGTTGTCGAAAGGGCCGGTAGTTAGGGTTTTGTTGGTGTGTTGTTGTAGCGTTGAACCCTGGGTCTTCCCCTGTGCCAACGGTGATATTTTTTATTTTCGATTTTTATTTAAACCTTGTTATGGTGTGCTCACATTAAGCACACTGCTGCTAACCACTACGTATAGTGCATTGTTTATTTTTAAAAACTGACGGTGCCCCATATGTGTAACACCCTGTTTCCCCCAGCTTGTAAATATAACTGGACTGGCCAAGAACTATGGCAAACTCATAAATGTGAATATGTGATGTAAATGGACCTTGAGGAAAAGGTCAATGAATGTGAATAACATTTTGAATTATTGTAGGACTGCTGAGAGGGGATGTGCAGAAAAAGAGACCACAATGGCAGTGGAAGGCACCTGGAAAGGTAGTGTTAACTTCCATCGAGAATTAACACCGTATTTGGACTCCCCTGGCTTGAAGAACCAAAAGCGGCTCGCTGGCCCCGAATTTAATGTCTTGCAGGCTGGTAGGCAGATGGATTAATGAGGGATGGGATGGTGAATCGCCCATCCGTAGAGCCATCAGGCCTGATCAGATGTGAGGGGAATCGCGCCACACGCAACCTCACAAGAGGATAAGGCATGAGGTAGCAACAATTTCGAGGGAGTAGACGCGAGGAGAACTATGGCATTACGCAGAGTGAGTGATAGCAGAGAGGAAGGATTGCAACCTTCGCTCCTGGTCACTGGCAGACAGAGAGACGCAGTCTGAGAGCATCGTGGTCTCAGCTCGGGAGTGGCTAGTGGTAAATCCGCTGGGAGTCGCTACGCCTACGGTTGGGTGGAAATGAGCACCCCTCTCAGCAGTTGCACCCACTTCTGGTGTTATTTCTGATAAGTGTTTTACATATTACATCTTGAAATTCATATACTGATATATATGCTCATAGAACTGTGAAATCATAAATGATTTCAGTGTGAGAATGTCTGTGCAGTGTTTTGATAAGAATTAATAGATATATGCTTATAACAGAGGAAACCATGCATGACTTACGTTGATAAATGAATTTAATTATGCCTAGGTTGAACTAAGTTAGGCTTCCAGCCCGTTCTCGGGAAGTTGTTTACCTTTGTCTGTCTCCGGGAATGCCCCAGTATAGATCTCTTCACAGAGATTCCCTCCTTGGAAAGGTTTACCAAGAACCTAGAAAAAGGACTTGAAGGTGCAAGTCTTAATAACCCTGTACGAGGAGGAATGACCCTCTTAAGATTTTGAAGTAGCAGCATAAGAATAAGTAACGAATTGACAGATGAGATCATGTCGGAAGACCCATGGTCATTCACGATCGTAAGATTGATGAAAGTAACAAGGGCGTTACATACCTTGCCCCTTTTTCTCTCTATCTTCGTAAATAACGATGAAATCGGGATCGTAGACCCCCCTCCCCCAGAGGTCCATGAGAACATGTGGACCGTTGATATTTCCACACCCACGAAGTAGTGGAAGAATGCGCGAGGTGCGACAGATCTGAGCCGTCAGATCTTGAGCAGATACCTGTCAGTCGTTGGATCTGACAGAAGTTGCGCGAGGGTTAAGCTCGTGAATAGAAGGAAAAATCTCGAAAGAAGGGTTGGCTCATCAGAGTTTCTCATATCGGGAAATCGGAAGTCTCGATGACATGAGATCGGTAATTTCCATGGAAAATTACCCAGAAGCATTCTGGGCCGTCCATCTAAGAGAGGACGCGTGTCACGCGATCCTCCGTTCCGAAGACCCGGGCACTAGACATCGTGACGTCGGCATTCGAGAAATCAGAGTTCCTGAGGTCATGAAAGTCGGGACATTAGAAGTCTCAAAAACGCGAGGAGCAATCTGAACCGTCCATACACTCGGGACGTGTGTCAGAGATCTGAAGGGAGTCGGAGTCCGGCATTTCGTGAGTCCTAGGGACGAGGCATCCAGGACATCAGAAGTCGCGAAATCCCGAGAGTTAACCAGGATTGTCCATCAAAGGAGGACGCGCGATAGCAATCAGAGCCATCGGGAAAGTCCCGACAGGAAGTCGTCTATCGTCATATTGGTCATCGGGATATCGGGAATCCTGGTGACAAGAGGTTTGGGAATTTCGGAATCGCGAAGTATGAAACCCCGACAAGGAGAAGAGTGCCATCGTGGGGCCAGCTGTCAGCCTATTGAAGAATCGGGATTCGAGGGATCGGCAATCCCGTGGGTAAATGTTTTTCAGCATTAGAAACCCTGAAGCCCCAATAGGTGGTAGGACGACGGTTATATAGAGGGAGGTCGTATGGACCCAAAAGGTTTAGCCCAGGGGACTAGCGGAAACTAACGTCCTATCGGGATATTGGGGATGCCGAGGACAAAATGGTTATGCATTTCGATATTGCGATGTTCGAAACCCTGATGGGAGACAAGGCTATGGTCTTGTGGAATAGTGGTCACGTGGGCTAGAGGTCTATCCCGGAGAGCTAACGGAAGTTGGAGCGTGTTGGGATTTGAAGGATCGGGAATCTCGTGGGCCAATGTATTGTGGCACTTAAAAGCTCGAAACCCTGACGAGCAGTAATACTGCGGTCACGGGGATAACGGTCGTATGGGCTAGGAGCCTAGCCAGAAGAGCTAGTGCATAAAGAGCACGTCAGGATTCGAGGGATCGTGTATCCTGAGGACAAGTGTATTTCGACATTGAAAAGTCCGAAAACCCGATGAGGTATGGCTGCGGTCATATAGGGGGAAGGTCATGTGGACCACAAGATTAGCCTGGAGAGCTAACAGGAATTGGAGCACACTGGGATTTTTCAGTCCAAAACCCTGAAAGAAGGACAAGGCTGCGGTCTTATGAATTAACGGTCACATGGACCAGAGCATAGCTAGGAGGGCTAACGCGTAAAGGGCTTGTATCGGTAAAATTGCTCATCGGAGATCGGGAGTTCGAGAGGACAGAAACTTTTGTCGTCAGGAATCACGAAACTCTGAAACCCGAAGCTATCATCGAGGAAATGTCACAGGCGCGTGAAGAAGAGGCCGTGACAGGGAAATAAAGACCTGTAGATCGGGATTGGCTTCTCGCTGCTGCGAGCTTCGGGGATTCTCATTGTTGAGAAATCAACGAAAATTTTTATTATAGGTAGTGGGTGTGTGACAAAGTGGTATCAGAGCATGGTTACAACACTCAGCCTAATTGGGCTCATGAACGAGTTGTGCATAAGCTACATTCGAAGCACTCCTACGAGGAGTAACCCCCTAACTTGACTCTCTTGTCCAGGATTAAAAACTTGAAAAATGAGAACCCGACTGTGTATGCATGTGAAAGAGTTATAAATCGTGCGCAAATTATAAAAATGTATTTAACTCTTGACTAATAACCAGCGTTTGTCTTTTCACTCAAGTGGACGATCAACCGCGGGAATCTACAGATGCAGAGTATGGTGTCTCACCAAGAGGTGGGAGAAGGCTCCTACAACAGAGACGAAGAGTCTGACGAAAGAAGAGCAATAGGAACCCCTCTAGACCTAGCTGAGACTGTGAGGAGTCTCATGGTTGAATTGCAAAGCTGCAAGGCCGATAATGAAAGGATGATGAAAGAAAAAGAAAAGCAAACAAAAATTAATGCAGTTCTACTACAGAGCTTATCTGACCTACAGCAACAAATGCAGCATGAACCTGAGATGCAGAATCATAGTTGTGTCAGTGGCCATACTGAGAGAAGCACATCCAGAAAGGTCCACCCCAGAGGTAAAGGACCAGTACCAGACGATTCCACTGAAAAGGAAGCTGGCGATTCAGAAGGCTCTTCCAGCAGCAGGACCAGTTCCTATTCTCTAAGAAAACATAAGAAACAAAAGACTTCCAAGGGTCATAAATTTGAAGAATTCAGAAAGTCCAAACCTCCCTCCTTTGACAGTGAGATAAAGAAGGGAGAGGAAGCTGAGGCCTAGCTACTTGGACTGAAGAAATATTTCAGAGTCCATGATTTTTTAGAGAATTTGAAGGCCCGAGTGGCCACTTTCAACCTGAACGGAAGGGCTTCCATCTGGTGGGAAGACCTTAAGAATATGAAAGGGGTCCGCGAGGGGGACCTATCTTGGAAACAATTTGAGAAGTACTTCTGGAAGAAGTATTTGTCAGAAAGATATTTCGATGAGAAGGCTAAAGAGTTTTATGAACTCAAACTGGGAAAACTTACTATGGAGGAATATGTCAACAAATTCCTTGACTTATTGAGATATGTACCCTACATCAAATCAGAGAAGGCGAAGGCGCAACGCTTCATCAGTGGGCTACCCAAGGAATACCGGAACCGAATTGAATTTGACGAGCCAAATACCTTAGAAGACACTATAAGAAAGGCAGCATATTGTCATGAACAATATGGACATCGGGCAGAGTCTCGTGGAGACTGGAAACAGAAGAGTGGTTCGAGGTTTCAGAAAAAGGGGAGCAAATCCTCAAGATTTAAAAACTACAAGAAGAACCCTAGAACAAACTATCCGGCCCGAAGTGTACTCCAATAGAACTTTCCCTCGGTGGACGGAAACAAAACTTTTGGACCTATGCCAGTGAAAACTAATAACCCAAAGAAAGAACCTCTAAAATGTTGGGGTTGCGGAGAAGAACATATCCTGAGAGACTGTGCACACTGACAACAGAACAGTCGGAAAGTCTATAACATTCAGGAAGCTACCACAGTCAATGATGTGGCAAGGAGTGTGCCGCAAATTTATGCAACCTTGGATAATAACCAAGCTGACCACCAAGCTTCAGTGGTGGAAATAGATGGTATGATTTTCAACCATCTAGTGTCTGTTTTGATTGACCCTGGTTCAAATTTGAGTTATATAGCCCCTAAAGTTGTTGATAAGTGTAAGTTGTAGCCACAAAAGCAAACTAAGCCATGGTTGGTACAGTTAGCCACTGTCACCAAGAGAAAGGTAGTAGAGGTCATACCAGCCTGCCAATTTATGATGGGTGAATTCCCCACCCAAGCAACCCTTAATGTATTACCCTTAGAATCATACAATATGTTGATCGATATGGACTGGTTGGCCGCCCATAAAGCCAAATTGGACAGTTACCATAAAACCTTAGAATATGTGAGCAAAGAAAGAAAAAGGATAACCCTCCAAGGGATTCGAAAACTAGTCTTGGTGAGACAAATATCAGAGCTGCAAATGAGAAAGTATTTCCGAAAGGGATGTCCCCTATATGAAATACAGGTGTTGAAAACCATTGAAGGCGCTAAACCAAACCCGGATGATCACCCTATCCTGAGAGAATAATGAGATGTGTTTCCGAAAGAGGTACTGGGTCTACCTCTGAGAAGAGACATTGACTTCTCGATAGAGATCGCACCAGGAGCAGTGCCGGTGTTTAGAGCACCCTACCGGATGAGCACACTTGAGTTAGTTGAACTCAAATTGCAATTAAAAGAAATGATGGACAAGGGTTATATTCGAACCAGTGTGTCCCCGTGGGGAGCACTGGTCTTGTTTGTGAAAAAGAAGGATGGCACCCTTAGACTGTGCATAGATTACAGACAACTTAATAAAGTAACCATAAAGAACAAATACCCCTTGCCCAGGATCGATGATCTATTCGACCAGTTGGGAGGCACGTCTATTTTATCAAAGATTGACTTGAGGTCGGGATACCATCAAGTCCGAATTAAGGGTGAAGACATCCATAAAACCACTTTCCAGACACGGTATGGTCATTATGAGTTTGTGGTAGTGCCATTCGGGTTAACCAATGCCCCTGCCACTTTCATGTGCTTAATGAACAATGTACTCAGTAAATTTCTAGATAAATTTGTACTAGTTTTTATTGATGACATTTTAATCTACTCTAAGAATAGAGAAGAACATGAAGAGCATCTTAGACTTGTGCTGCAAGTGCTAAGAGAACATCAACTCTATGCTAAATTCAACAAATGTAACTTCTTTCAAAAGCAAATACACTACTTGGGACATGTTCTATCCGAGGAAGGGGTAGCAGTAGATCCTGACAAGATCAATTCTATCATGGAATGGCCTACCCCAAAAGATGTCTCAGACATCAGATCCTTTATGGGATTGGCGGGATACTATAGGAGATTTATAAAAGATTTCTCCAAGATTGGTTGTCCAATCACTGCCCTCCAAAAGAAGGGGACAAAATTCATGTGGACACAGCAATGTGAAGAAATATTTCAAACCTTGAAACATCTAGTAACCCATGCACCTGTGTTGAAAATCGCTGACCCAGAAGCTAACATTCTTGTGTGCATGGATGCCTGTAAGGAAGGGCTCGGAGGAGTCCTTATGCAGGAAGGAAAGGTGATTTGTTATGAATCCCGAAAATTGAATGAACACGAGGTCAATTATGTGACTCATGATCTTGAACTGGCTGCCATAGTGCATGCCTTAAAAATGTGGAGGCATTACCTCTTGGGAAGAAAATTTGTGCTTATGACAGATCATTGTGGATTACAGTATTTGTTTGATCAACCCAAGCTTAATGCTAGACAAGCCAGATGGATGGCCCTCCTTAGCGAATTTGATTTTGAAATCAAACAAATTAAAGGGAAAGAGAATAGGGTGGCCGATGCCCTTAGCAGAAGAATGAGAACAATTCACCTGGCAGCGGTGAGTACCTACGAGACAGATGTCAAGAACAGAGTCAAAAAGGCACAAGAAACAAATCCCTTCGTTCGAAATGTGACCCTGTACCTACAGCAAGAACCTATTGGAGAAAAATATGAAGGCTATCAGATGACCGAAGGAGGCCTTCTCACTTACAGAGATAGACTGTACATTGCCAATTGTGACGAATTGAAGAGGTTCATCATGGATGAACTACATAAAAGACCCTACACTAGTCACCCAAGATACCAGAAAATGATTGCTGCCACCTGGAAACAATTTTATTGGCCTGGATTGAAAAAGGACATAGCCAAATATTTGGCCCAATGCATAGAGTACCAACAGGTTAAAGAAGAACATCGACACCCAGCAGAACTACTACACCCTCTACCCATCCCAGAATGGAAATGGGAAACCATCTCCATGGATTTTATCACTGAATTGCCAACTTCAACCAAACAAAATGACGCCATTATGGTAGTGGTGGATAAACTGAGCAAGTCTGCTCATTTCATCCCCGTCAAATCAACCTGCAAGGCGATAGATATCGCCCAGGTATTCATGAAAGAGGTGTTCCGATTGCACGGCATGCCGAGGGAGATAATATCTAACAGAGACACCAAATTTACTTCCAATTTTTGGAAATCCCTGATGACAGGTCTAGAGACTAAATTACTGTTTAGCACCGCCTATCACCCTTAAACCGACGGACAGACAGAAAGAGTAAATCAAATATTAGAAGATATGTTAAGGATGCATGCAATGCATCAACCCAGGAAATGGGAAGACTACCTGCCATTGGTAGAATTCGCCTACAACAACGGCTACCAAGCATCCTTAAAAATGAGTCCCTTCGAGGTCCTCTATGGTAGGTCGTGTAATACTC
>JASDQU010739080.1:83967-97650 GCA_032191745.1 Picea mariana
AATTAAGTTATAAATGCAATATGTAAATCTAGATATCTAAATAAAATTTAACATATAAGAAGTAGTTACACATAATTTCACATAGATTAGAGGGGAAGAGAACACTTTTATTAATCAACATGAATAGGTAAGTTACAACCTGATTATGACTGACGACACTGCCTTGAAACCAACCACTTGATTTCCTCCATTGAACTCTTAAAGCATCAACTCAATAATGGAGTACTTCCTCACATGATCCAGAAGGGATAAGAACACACCCAACAATGATATAGGAGAGTGGAAGAGATACAAAAAAATAAATTCCAAATTAAGGGATACTACTCAAACATTCAGGGAATAAGGAAGCTTGCAAACTAACAACATGTTCTTGCACCAAAGTTGGCTCTCCATCTACATCCCCATAAGTTATTTTATACCATCATAAAGAGGTTGATATGGTTACATTATGTTGTGTATGGGAAATTGGAGGTTTAGGACCGAGAAAACCTGTAAACTTGTAACGACCCCATCTTACAATACAAAGTAAGCTAATATAATGAATTAGTTAAATTTCGTTTTATATATATATATATATATATATATATATAAGGTATTCTATAAACAAGTTGGGACAATTTCATTATAATAACTACAAACACTATGTAATTTAATATACAAGATGGTAATGGGTAAAAGTTCTATTGATAAACAACAACACAATATTCTTATTCAACGAGGTCAAGTTACAATCTATAGCTTGTGAGGTGTCACAAACTTCATGCATAACCCATCACATTTATTCCTAGAAAGGTTGTGCCACTTGTACCTTAATTAATGTGATCAGCAACGCATGTAAACTTTATGGGGATCACTAATTAATTATTTAACTACTCGCTATGTAAAAAATAATTATAAATTATTATGAAATCCTCAGTTTAAAAATTATGTAAATGGGCAAGTACAACATTATCGAAAATTCTTCCCAACTTAAAGGTGTCAATTTTTATTAACTCAATTAATTTAAATCTCATCTTGATCCGTAGCTTCTTTCATAATTTATAATTAGTAAGTAATTATAAAGTGGACGTATTTATATCCATAATTAGAGTACTCTGATATTTCATAATTCATACTTAAACTTAATTATTTAATTGATAACCATTACCCTTACATATATTACCAAATAAACAAAAAATATTCCTTACTAAGGATTGGAAATCTTACAAGAAATTTACTTAACCTTAAGCATTTATTTACTTGATATGGTCATATTAATTACTATAGTTATAATGCGGAAATATAATATCAAAAAATTGAGATCTAAATTTACAGTTGTATCCGTTAAATCTAGCTCAAGCAAGATGGGGTTCTCAGGAATCAATGTTAAAAATTTACCCACATTTCTTGTTCTGGCACCCTTCTATTCAATTATTCTCTTCAACGAGCATGTAACCGCCTTCATCGTAATACTCATGCAAAGGAATAGGGAGGCCTTGGCAAGTAGAACTAAGGTTAGCGCAATCTATTCACAACAGTAATTTAGTTAATCAACAATGGAGGATTAATGTGATCTAGCAAGAAAAGAAACTCCTTTTTTTTTTTTAAATCCATTGACAAATAACCTATATTCTTCTAAGTGCGTAGACTAAGATCTGAAGATTCAAATTATTCTTTACCAAATTAAAAAAATCTTAATAAACATAAAATTTCTTCGTAAGTCTAGAAGTATATTCAACTCTATAATTATTTATATAGTTTATACATAAAGGAATATATTTTGCAACAATGAAGTATCGACATACTCTTTTTGTAAGCATGATACAAATAATTCATGTCATGTCCATGCATCGAATATCAATAATCAAATTAATACCATTGCACAATAGATAAATAAAATTCTGATATACATTACAAAAACAATTGAATTACTTAATATCGAGACAAAGACATTCGACAGTTGAAGACGAACTCCAATTATCAACCTTGCGCTCAAACTTCTTTCTTCCACTTTCCAATCTAAGGATTTCACCGCTACCTTTCATTTCTACAACTTTGAAAGGTCCCACAAACCTAGGAGATAGTTTAACACCCTTTCCAAACTTGATCGAACTCTTATGTGGTTTCAGCTACAAGAAAACTTTGTCACCAACCTCATAACTACGATCAATGTGATGCGCATCAACATAACTCTTCTGCCAATCTTGCGCTTCTTTAATCCTTTGTCTTATTCTTCACATATGTTCTTCCATTGATTGGATCACTTCTGGTTCCACCAGGAATATATCCTCTAGTCTATCCCAACTTAGAGTTGTCTGACATAGTTGTCCATAAAGAAACTCAAAAGGTGCCATATTTATCGTACTCTGATAACTGTTGTTGTACACAAATTATACCAATGGTAAGAATTCTTCCTAGTGTTTTTGTTGATTTATTACATACATGCACATCACATCCTCTAAAATCTGGTTTTTTCTTTCTATTTGTCCTTCTGTTTCAGGGTGATATGTTGTACTAAAATTCAGTTGTGTTCCCAAAGCCTCCTGGAAACTAGTCCAAAATCGTCCAGTAAACACCAATCCTCGATTGGATATGATATTTCTTGGTACATCGTGTAACCTAATGATATCACTAATAAAAACTCTAGCTATGTCTAGTGCCTAATATGTCATACAAACTAGAATAAAGTGTGCATTCTTTGTCAGAGTGTCAATGACTACACAAACTGAATCATGTCTCCTTGTCGTCAATGGCAATCCAACAATAAAATCCATCGAAATGACTTCCCATTTCGATTCAGGAATCACGTGTGGTTGTAAAAATCCTACTGGATGTCTATGCTCAGCCTTCACTTTCTGACATTCTACAAATCTCGTCGCGTAATTAACTATATCCTCTTTCATTCATTTCCAGAAGAATAAAGGCTTAAGGCCTAACTTCATCTTCGTGACTCTAGGATGAGCCATGTATATTGATCAATGAGCTTCCTTCAAAATAAAACTTCTCAATTCGTCGTTAGGCGGTACATAAATTTTATCGTTATACCTCATCAGTCTGTCGTTGTCCAATGAATAACCTTCAAACCATGGTACCATCATGGTATCTTGTCCAATATTATCCTTAACTTCTTTGTTTTGGTCATTGTCTAACTGTAAAGATAGAATAGTTTCTCGAAGATTCTCCTTAAGAGGTATTACTGAGAACATGTGTGGTGTTCAAATCAACGCATTTGCTACTATGTTCACCATTTCTTTAATGTAAGTAATCTCAAAGTAGTATTCGCTAAGTAGTTCTAACCAACGCCTTTGTTGTGCGTTCAAGTCACTTTGAATAAAAATATGTTGCAATCCACAGTGATCAGTCTTTAATTCAATTTTTCTTCCAATAAGATAATGTCTCCAAACTCTCAAGGCATAAACGATTGCTAATAACTCCAAATCATGTGTTGCATAATTATCTTCATGCCTTCTTAATTTCCTTGAAATATAAGCGATGACTCGATTGTCTTGCATGAAAACTCCACCTCGACCTTCCTTGGATGTGTCTGTGCATACCAATATTTCCTTGTCCATATCAGGAACCTTCAGTATCGATGTTGTCGTTAAAAACTCCTTAAGCTTTTGAAATGCTTCCATGCATTTCTCTGTCCATACAAATTTCTTTTTTTTTCTTCTGTAATTCCGTAATTCCATAATTGGATTTGTTATCTTTGAAAAACCTTCAACGAAGCGCCGATAATAACATTCTAACCCCATAAATCTACGTATTTATTACACATTCATTGGTTTTGGCAATTCCATAATAGCCTCTACTTTCGTTGGATCCACAACAATAACTTCTCTAGATATAATATGTCCCAAATAATGAATCTTCGTCTGGTAGAAAGAACACTTTGACAGCTTCCCATACAACTTGTTTTCTATTAGACACTGCAGAACCAATCTCAAGTGTGTGTATTGATATTCTTTCATCCAAGAATAAATCATTATATCGTCAATAATTACTTTTACAAAATTTTCCAAGTATTCGCGGAATACCCCATTCATCAAACTCATGAATACGCTCGGGGCATTTGTTAATCCAAATGGTAAAATAGTAAAATCATAGTGTCTGAATCTCGTCTTAAATGTGGTCTTGGGGATATATCCCTCTTTTATTCACAACTAATAATATCCCGATCTCAAGTCAATATTTGAAAACCCCATTTCTCCCTTCATCTGATCAAAGAAATTTTCAATCCTTGGAAATAGATATCGTTTCTTGATCATAGCTTTGTTCAATTGACGGTAGTCAATGAAAATCCTCCACTATCCATCCTTCTTTTTCACAAAAAAAATTGGGGCACCCCACAAAGACATACTTGGATGTGTAAGTCCCATTTCTAAAAACTCCCTCAATTGCATTTTCAGCTCCTACAATTTCAGTGTCGGCATCCGGTATGGCGTTCTTGCAATAGGTTCAGTTCCAGGTTTCAGATCTATGGTAAACTCCAGTTCTCTTTCTGGTGGAAAACCTGGTAATTCCTCAGGAAATAGATCGGCAAAATCCGATACTACAAGAAGATTTTCTAATCCTTCTATGTCCCCATTTTCGTTAAGCGCTAAGATGGTGTATAAATTAGACCCTTTGCGCATACTTTTCTATAATTGTAAGGAATAAATAAACCTCTACGACACTCCCTGGTTTCTTCCTAAAATTACTCTACTATGTCCCAAATCATCTGTTAAACTTAACCATTTCATCTTTGGGTTAAGTATCGCATYGTGCGATTCTGACCAATCCATTCTGATCAATATATCATGAAATACCAATATTGTAACATACAGGTTTACACTTGTCACGGAGTCACCCAATTTAATGTTACAATCCTTGAATTTTCCTCCAACCTTTTTCTTGGCACTGGATGCCATTTCCACATGTCTAAACTCATCTTTTTCAACTTCCTTAACCTTAGTTCTTTTAAGCACAACACTAGATATAAAACTTTCAATAGCTCCTGGATCTATTAAAATACTAAAATGATGATCGACGATCATACATGATGTCTCGATCACGGTGGAATGATTCTTGGCCTAACGGTTATTCATCGTTGCATGTATCATGTGGGCCTTTCCCAAGCCTCCAATTGTCATAGGTCCCAATGATCCAAAATCTCTTTCCTTATCAATAGGAAAGTCTTTCTAGTAATGTGGCTCTTCACATGTCCAACATCCATTCTTCGGTCCGATGCTCCTATTCCCAAAAGTAGAAGTTGTTGGCCTAGGAGTCTGTTGTATTGGTCTATTCTGTGGACTAGGTCTAAAATGTTGTTGCTTCTATGGACGACGTTGTTGTTGTTGTTGTGGTTCTCTGTAAGGAGTCCTCTGTTGAGGAGTCTGTCATCGCGATGTTGAGAATACAGGTCCTATGGGTGTATCACAGTTCCCAAAAGTTTGTCTAACTAGTTTATAATGTTGTTTCACTCTTGATGGTGCCTTCCCAGTTTGTTTGGAAGGATTTCTACCTTGAACCCCACTGTTCAACTCTTCTTCATCAATGAGATCCTTTTGAACTACATCGTGCAACGTCTGAGGCATCAATATTCTCACTTTCGCACGAATGTTGAAGTTGAGGCTGAACACAAACTTGTTATACTTTAGTTTCTCAGTGTTCATATGTGAAGCATATCTAAGTAACTATATGTACCTTGCCTCATACTCCGGTACCATATGACTACCCTATCGTAAGGCATTAAACTCATTAAGTTGGTGCTCAATGAATTCATCCAATAAGTACCTCTCCTGGAATCATTCCTCGAACAATTCCCATGACACGTCTTAAACGACCATGTTTAGTTGAGGTAGAAGTGTCTTCCAAAAAATAAGATAAATCCCCTTCAGTTGAAAGACCACCATGCATACTTTCATGTTGGAGGTGTAATCGTGTAGTGCAAAGCACATCACCATGTTCTCCAACCATGCCTCAACAGCTAAGCTGTCTGTGGCACCCCGTAACTTGGGAAATTTCACTTTCTCGAGTTCTCTGTGTATACTACTACTACCTGTTGGAGTGCGTTGTGAACCCTCATTGGCACAGATGCTCTGCCCTCATCTTGATCCAAGTAGTTGATCAACACCTATGACATCCTCTAGAAGGATCTCATCATACCTACCACATCCCCCATAACAACCTTCTCCTGCTCAATATTATGCTCCTCTCCAAGTGGAGTCGATCCCTCCTACGTGGATGCTCTCAGAGGAAGTGTATCTCTCCCCCCCACACCACATCGTCTACTCATCATGCATCCTCTGACCATGATACCTGTCATGGAAAAATCAAATTGCATTAGTTATATATATTTAATCATTTAAAATAATACAGTGGAAGGTGTAACGGGTCCATTGTCGTAGAGTTGAACCCGTTTTGATACCATATGTTACGACCCCATAGGACAATAAAAAGTAATCTAATAAAATGAAGTAATTAAATTTCGTTATATATATAGGTCTTCTAGAAACAAGTTGGGACAATTTCATTACAATAACTACAAACGCTATGCAATTTAATATACAAGATGGTAACAGGTAAAATTTATGTTGAGAAACAACATCACGATATTATTACTCAACAAGGTTAAGTTACAATCTCTAACTAGTGAGGTGTCACAAACTTCATGCATATCCCATCGCATTTATTCCTAGAAAGGTTGTGCCACATGTACCTTAATTAATGTGATCCACAATGCATGTAAAATTTTTGTGGATCACTAATTAATTATTTAACTAATCACTACGTAAACATTAATTATAACTCATTATGAAATCCTAAGTTTAACAATTATGTAAATGGGCAACTACAACATTATCAAAACTTCTTCCCAACTTAAAGGTGTTAATTTTTATTAACTCAGTTAATTTAAATCTCATCTTGATCCATAGCTTCTTTCATAATTTATAATTAGTAAGTAATTATAAAGTCGATGTATTTATATCCATAATTAGAGTATTATGATCTTTCATAATTCAAACTTCAACTTAATTATTTAACTGATAACACTTACCCTTACATAATATAATACCAAATAAATAAAAAATCTTCCTTGCTAAGGATTGGAAATCTTATAAGAAATTTACTTAACCTTAAGCATTTATTTGCTTGATATGGTCATATTAATTACTATAGTTATAACGCGGAAATATAATGTCGAAAAATCGAGATCTCAATTTACAGTTGTATCCATTAAACCTAGCTCAAGCAAGATGGGGTTCTCATGAATCAATGTTAAAAGTTTACCCATGTTTCTTGTTCCTGCACCCTTCTATTCAATTATTCTGCAAAGATCTTCCTTCTCTTCAATGATCATGTAATTTCCTTCATCGTATTACTCGTGCAAAGTAACAGGGAAGCCTCAAAAATTAGAACCAAGGTCAATGCCCTTAAATATATTTCAGCAATTCAGACAATATCTAAGATGGATGAGATCGCCCTTTCAAGAATAAATTTTTCATTTTTCTCTCGTTGAAGTAAAGCACGCGAAAATATACAAGGTGGCGCAAAAGCTAAGGTAAATTTTATAATGGTGCATTAAAGGTCAACGATATTATAGTAATATAATCGTGTGACTCCTACGTAGATACAATCCCTAACTATCATAGAATTAAGGAGTTTAAACCAAAACATAATGATATTCTCTAGAATAAACAAGTGTAGTAAAAAAACAAAGAGTCTACTTAACCATTTTTATAAATCCTAACACGGAATCATTCACTAATCCTCACATTATTCTCTATTTGTAAAAATCAAGGTCTATTATTAGAAACAAGCACATACAATCATTTATCTCATGACTGAATACGGGATGATCAAGTGAATCGATTTCAATGATTGAACAAAGGTAGTCATGACCATCGGATAAAGCTTATGCGATAAATAATTGACAGTTCATAATTGGATAATCGACATGTAGTAACAGAGGACAGATTCCATTAAGATCAATAGGTAAATCCACACAGCCAATAAGTACAAGGGTAAGTATTTTGTAGTGTGAGAGATAGACGTGTCTCGAGTGTGGTGCAATACACAAGGTAAGTCACTGCATTATTGCCAAGTGGTACCCGTTTAGTGAAATCGTCATCTAGAAAACTACCATTGATTATTGATTCATCCAGGTTAATATTTGTGGCCACCCACCTTTTCCAACTAGCTCAAAACAAATTTCTGACAATTTTAGCAATTTACTATTTTTAGCAGTTTTTAACTTTTGGGGCCAGTTTGAGGTCCTAAAGGATGTTTTTTCATGATCGAGCGCCTCAATGATAGACTAATGCTCTTGTTTACTTGCCTAAATGAATCTCCTCATCAAAAACTTTCCAACGAGCTATCGTTCACCCTAAATGAAGATTGTATGAAAAAGTAACAACGTGGGGAAGTTAATGTACTAACTTGCCCCAATGGGGCCCACATGACTTTTGGCGCTTCATCTCCCAGGGTTAGGTTTTTGGATTTATAGGGTTTTTGAATTCATATTTATTGTAAAAATGTATTTAGAGCCTCATTTTACTCATCTTCTTGTGAATGACCGTAGCTGTCACATCTCTTCTTAGAGATAAGTTGCCACCATTCTAGCAAGATTGCTTTCAGTATGCATTTTACAGTTTTCAGCATATTTCTTATTTAATAGAAGTCAAGTTTTACTATATCTCTATTATTGTTCACTATTTCTCTGTGTTAACATTATAAATATGTGGTTTCATTTCGTTTCTCTCATAAATATGGATCAGTGGTACTAGAGTGGTATGCTCCTTGTCATTCTTTAATGCATGTCCCTGACGCAGTCATGGTATAGAGAGTTGGGTCTCGAGCTTGTTTCTCTTGAGGAAAACTACTCTCGCACACCCAAGAAACCACCCATGGAAGGAAAAAATAAAGACGATGGGATAGGAGATCCTTTCAAAATGTTACTCGAGGAATCCCTTGAGCGACAGAGGAACGTGATTATGGAAAACTTCACACATCCTTCGGCAACAGTCGACAAGCAACACATCCACCTCAAGCGGAAGCGGCACCCCCTTCAAGGTACAAATCAATTTTGATATTCCTATATTTTAAGTCCAAATAGATGCGGATGCCATAGATAAATGGTTACACCTTCTATAAGGGTATTTTCCTATCCACAACTTTTTCGATAAAGAAAATATTATATTTACGCTCCTCAAGGTCGTCCCCCATGTCAAATATTGGTGGGAGAATTTTTGTAAGAAAAATGAAATAGAAGGATCCACATTATTTGCAGTTGCACCCACTTGGGATTCCTTCAGGGATGTTATTAAGGAACAATAGTACCTTGTTGGAAGTTATGACGACTTGTATACAAGATGGACCAAACTATGGAATGAAAGAGACCAAACAGTTCCAGAGTTCACCAATGTATTCCATACCTTGTGCACCAAGTTGGGTATCAAATATTATGAGTGACATCTATTTCTCAAGTACCGCAATGGTTTGCATAGATACATCTAGATAGAAATGAATTTTTTGGACATCTCATCCTTGGGCACAACCTATCGATATGCCATCAAAATCAAGTAGAAGATTAAACAAAAGACGCGGTAGTTTGGTTTTGGAAACCCGTCACAGCAGAAGAAGGGAAATTGCATCCCTAACCCATAGAAAAAAGGATAGATAAAATATGGGCAACCTCATTGAAACTAGTCCAAGCTACAAGCAAAGAAGGAAAATGGGAAGACAAAGAAAGATACCGGGAAGTGGTGTGACTTCCATAAGATCCCCTGGCATAACACTGCTAATTGCCACTCAAAGAAGTCATTAGTGGTTGAAGTAAAAGCCACTCAATCATATGCAGGTTCTGAATCTGAGTCAGAACCAGAGAAGGGGAGACAGATCATTGACGCGGAACCAAGTGCCACCATTTCTACCACCAAGATCCATCCCGGTGAACCTGATGATCCAGAGGAAGGTGAGCGCCTCTTTCATTCACAGATGTGGGTGAAAGGAACTCCACTGCACTTCATCATTGATAGAGGTAGCCAAAAGAACCTCATCTCAGAGGAGATCGTCAAGCGGCTATCCCTATCGATAACACTTCACCCGCAACCCTACACCATTGGATGGCTAAGTTAAGGAAGCGATCTTCGCATCAGCCAAAAATGTCACTTGTCGTACGACATCAAGCCATTCAAAGATGAGGTATTGTGTGATGCTTCTCCCCTTGAAGTTTTTGATGTTATTTTGGGCCAACCTTGTTTATGGAAACATCATGTTGTATATGAGTCTAAGTCTCGCAGTGTTATTATTACTTTGAATAGAAAATTGAATAGGATACCCGAGGTAGTCCCACCTAGTGATATTTCCTTGATCTCTGCCAAGCAATGCAAGAAGATCATTTCTCAGACTGGGAAGCTTGTATTATTCATGATTCTCTCTCAGAGTGAGCGAAAGGTTGCACCCACATCCATGGCCTCTGCGACCGACCTCTCCACGTAGAAGAAGCAAGTGGATAAGGTCGCGAAAGAATAAAAATACATCTTCTCATCACCTTATACTGGAGTACCTCTTCACTGTCACGTCAAGCATCCCATTTATCTAACCCCCGACACACCGCTACCAAATGGTCCAATCTATCATCACATTGTGCTAGAAAATGAGGAGATCAAGCGTCAAATCCAAGAATTGCTCCACAAGGGGAATATCCAACCCATATCATCATCTTGTGGAAGCCAAATAGTGTTGGTGCAGAAGAAATATGGGACCTTAAGACTCTGCAGTGATTATCGGGCCCTAAACAAAATCACATTCAAGAACCAGTACCTGATTCCCTGAATCGACGATCTCCTTGATCAGCTCAAGGGGGCCAAATACTTCAGTAAGATTGATCTAAAGTCTGGATACCATCAGTTCCCAATAGAACAAACAAATGTATAAAAAACTACCATCAAGTCAAAAGAAGGTCTTTTTTAATGGTTGGTCATATCCTTTGGTTTGACGAATGCCCCAACAAATTTCATGAGGTTTATGAATGATATCCTGCGAAATTTCACTAATTATCTTGTGGTGGTGTATATAGATGACATCCTCATCTACAACAATACTTGGGCAAAACACTTGCAGCATATTCAGTAGGTTCTACACACTCTGCGGCAGCACAAGCTATATGCCAACTTGGAAAAATTCTCCTTCGGAATGGACAAGGTCTAGTACCTAGGATACATTGTTGATGCGTATGGTGTACATGTTGATCTAGCCAATATCCAAGTCATTTGTGACTAGCCAGCCCCAACCATGCTCACTGAGATTTGGAGCTTCTTAGGCCTTGCCAATTTCTATCGTAGGTTCGTGTTGGGATTCTCCCATATTGCATGGGCCCTCATTCAAATAACCAGCGGTGGTGGTAAGGAAAAAATTGTGTGGGGCATGTCCCAATAGAAAGTGTTCAATGATCTGAAGCAATGCCTGTTTTCAAAACCAGTGATCTAATTACCTGACTTGCAACAACCCTTTTAGATCGAGACAAATGCTTCAGACTATGTTGTGAGCACAGTCCTCACTCAACACAACCATCATGTGGCTTATCATAGTGAGACATTATTCGATGTCGTCCATAAGTACCCTACTTATGACAAAAAAATGTACTCCATTTTCCAAGCCTGTTACCAGTGGAGGAATCACATTCTCGGGAAGGATACAATCATCCACACTGATCATAATCCACTATTGTTCATGCAGACACAAGGAAACTTGTAGAATGATTGCCATAAGAAGTGGTCCAAATATTTGCAGTAGTTCCACCTCAACATCAAATATAAAACATGAATTACCAATTGAGTCATTGATTGCCTCAGCCAACCTCTAGTCATGGAACTCACCACAATGCTAGACTCTTGCGGCCATGAGACCTCTAGGTGGCCCCATCTCTATGAGATGGATCCCGACTTCGCCAACACCTACCATATGTTAGGCACCAACCTGCCAATAATTTCCTTATTTAGGATGGGATGTTATGCCATCTGGACCATTTTTGTGTTCCATCAAGTGAGTGAGTGAAGATAATTTGGGAAGCCCACTACAGTCAGGTGTCAAGACACTTCGACATGGAAAATACATTGGCAATGCTACAATGACATTTCTACTAGCCGAAACTTCGACAAGATGTCATCAAGTATATCTGGTTGTGCACTTCATGTGTTATTTCCAAACCGATCATCAATAAACAAGGCTTGTACACTCCTCTACCTACTCTTGATAGGCCATGGGAATCG
The DNA here is from genome assembly GCA_032191745.1 of Picea mariana. NCBI lineage: Eukaryota > Viridiplantae > Streptophyta > Pinopsida > Pinales > Pinaceae > Picea > Picea mariana. The sequence continues at coordinate 96,201 of JASDQU010739080.1, forward strand.
ATCTCAATGGACTACATGTCAGGCCTCCCTTCCACCAGGTGGGGAAATTACTGTGTTTTTGTGGTTGTTGATCACTTTTCCAAGATGGCGATTTTGACCACCTGCAAGAAGAGCATCACGGTGGAGGACACTGCCAAGATTTATTTGAACGAGTGTGGGTACACTTTGGGATCCCACAAACCATTATCTCATATCGAGATACTTGGTTCCTCAACACATTCTGGTTGAGCCTCTAGTCACTGCTTGACACCAAGCTCACCAAGTCCACTGCCTTCATGTTGGGTATGTGTTATATTCTTTGCACGAGTCACATATCTAGGTGTTTTTTTGGCACATGGTTTTTTGTCGATGGTTTTCTATTTTCGGTTAAGGAATTAGGGTTGTGGACTAATCCAGGTCATTGGGTTAGGGTTTTGGATGTCGCTGGCTCCTATATGTATATTTTATTGTAAAAAATGTATCACTATGATCTAGGTGGATATCGGTGGCCATCCACCTTTTCCAACTGGCTCAAAACAACTTTCTGGCAATTTTGGCAATTTACTATTTTTAGCAGGTTTTAACTTCCGGGGCCATTTTGAGGGCCTAAATGAAGGTTTTTCAAGATTGAGGTTCTCAATAATTTCCAAAGGAATAATTTTGCCCCCAAAATTAATCTCCTCGACGATACCTTTCCAACGAGCTATTATATGCCTAAAACGGAGATCGTATGCAAAAGTTATGACCCCGGGAAGTTGATGTACTAACTTACCCAAACGAGGCCCACATGACTTTTGGCGCTTCATCTCCTAGGGTTAGGTTTTTGGATGTCTAGGGTTTTTGGAATTCCTTTTTATTTTAAAAATGCCTTCAGAGCCTCATTGTAATCATCTTCTTGCAAATGCGAGTAACCATCACATCTCTTCTCAGAGATAAGATGCCACCATTCTAGCGAGTCTTTCACTCTATATTTTTACAGTCTCTATACATTTCTTTCATTAATAGAAATCATGTATTACTATATATCTGTGTTTATGGTTGCATATCTGATACATTTATGTTATCTTATTGAATATCTGTGATATCTCTGTGCATTTCTTTATTATATCTCCGCTCGCATTTCATGTTGAAAATAATCTGGATCAGTGCTATCAGAGAAGGTTGTTCTTGGTCGTTTTTTTTCAGTGCATGTCCCCAACTAGGTCTGAGTATAGCAAGTTGGGTCTCGATCTTGTCTCTCTTGAGGACAATTGCTCTCGCACACCCAAGAAACCCTCAATGGTGGAAGAAAAGAAAAATGACGGAGCAGACGATCCTATTAGTCTGTTGCTTGAGAAAGCTCTCACGCGACAGAGGGACAAAATGATGGAGAATTTTTCCCACATCCTTCAACACCTGCCGATAGCAACAGGCGCATCTTCATCAAGAAACAATTTTGGAGGCACCTCGCCTTTCAAGGTACAAGTTAATT
>JASDQU010739080.1:138772-152964 GCA_032191745.1 Picea mariana
ATTGTTGGCTTGCTCGATAGAATTTATTATAATTTTTAGTTAAAAATTTATGTGTATCAATTTTTTTACAAAAATTATATTGAGAATTGTTAGATGCTTTACAATTGAGGTATATTGAAGTATATGGTAAAATTTATTATAATTTTTAATTGAAAATTTATGTAAAACAATTTTTGTTTTTTAAATATATTGAAAATAATTAAATGTTAATTTAATATGAGTATGGTAGAAATATTATCACTTAAAAAACTATATACATACTTAGTATATACATACATATGATAACATTTTAAACCTACTATTAAATAGAGAGATATTACATTTTTGAAAGTGTAAAATATGACATAAAATTAATTAATTAAAAATTATATTTAAAAAATTATCATATTTAATAAATTCAAAATTTAAATTAATACTTAATAAATTTAAAATAAAGAAAATTTAAAATTTTAAGTTATTGATTTATAAATCAAAATATCATGTATTTATCAAAATTCATTAAATTTTAATCAAAGTTAAAAACATTTAATTTGTCGAAGTCTATGTCAAAAACTCAAGCCAACAACTCAAGCCAACCACACTTGGGCATAGCTTTTGCGCTAGATAAATCTTATCACCATCTCAAAGGTGATGTTTAGACCCTGACTTAACATAATTGCAAAGTCTTTGTAACCCATAAGGTTTGCTTAAAGGGTAAATAAACTATTGACTTTGTAATGTATGAGTTTTTTTCCACGGGAAAGTTTCTCGATTATATACAACATTATACAATGTTTTTACATAGCAGCATTACAATATCCATCTCGGAGACTCAGCAAGGCTTGATCACAAGACCTCCTCCTAACACTTGGAGAAAGGTGCGCTTGTTGCCATCTGAGCTGTCTCACGGGACTTTGTAATGTATAAGTTACCAACTCTATACATATGGCTTATAATTTAAGTTATCAGTAGTATATACATATATATGATAACATATTAAGCCTACTATTAAATAGAGAGAGATTATATTTTTGAAAGTGTAAAACATGAAATAAAATTAATTAATTAAAAATTATATTTAAAAAATTATCATATTTAATAAATTTAAAATTTAAATTAATACTTATTATGATTTTTAGTTAAAAATTTATGTAAAACAATTTTTTTACAAAAATTATATTGAGAATAATTAGATGCTAATTTAATATGAGTATTCACCTAAAAAACTATATACATACATAGTATATACATTTATATGATAACATCTTAAACCTACTATTAAATAGAGAGATTACATTTTTGAAAGTGTAAAACATGACATAAAATTAATTAATTAAAAAGTATGCCTAAAAAATTATCATATTTAATAAATTCAAAATATCATATTTAATAAATTCAAAATTTAAATTAATACTTAATAAATAAGAAAATTTAAAAATTTAAGTTGTTGATTTATAAATCAAAAATCATGTATTTGATCAAAATTCATTAAATTTTAGTCAAAGTTAAAAATATTTAATTTGTCGAAGTCTATGTAAAAAACTCACGCCAACCACACTTGGACACAGCTTTTGCGCTAGACAAATATTGTCACCATCTCAAAGGTGATGTTTAGACCTTGAGTTGACATAATTGCAAAGTCTGTGTAAACCAGAAGGTTTGCTTAAGGGGTACGTAACCTATTGACTTTGTAGTGTATGATGTGTTTTCTCATACACTGGACTTACAATGGAGTCTATGCATTATAATGCATAGACTCCATTCTAGTTTTCAAGACAGAGGGAAAGGGCCAAGAGGTGTAGTTTTCAAGACACCAATGACAGGCACCTCGGGATCATACCCAGAAAAAGGTCAAGAAAGGCACCAGGGAAAAAACGAGTGCATCGAAGAAGATGCCAGAGAAACTCAGAGTGAGGCACAAGACATAGCGAAGCCCAACGGGACAGAAGCACGCAACCCGTGCAAACCAAAAGCAACAATGATACCCAAGTTGATACTAGAGGATCCACAAACGCAACTCTACAGGGACCAAATGAAGACGCATGTGCTAATTTGTAAGTTCATGGGTTTGTGGCCCACAAAAAGAATGTTGCGCAACTGGATTAAATATCATTGGAAGCCAAACGGAGAAGTGGAGCTCCACCTTCTCTCGAAAGGCTTTTTCACAACAGTGTTCATGAACCTGGAGGACAGGGATAGAATCTTTGAGGGAGGTCCATACTTCCACGCCTTAGCGGGATTGTATATGCAATCATAGAAAGAAAATTTCTCCCCAGAAAAAGAGACTTTCAAAAAGGTGTCGATCCCGCTGAGATTTTATTCCTTACCCTTAGATTACTGGTTGCCCTCTACTTTCAAAGCAATAGGAAAAAAATGGGGGAGATATGTGAAAACCTCATAAACCACCCTAAAAGGGAGGTATACATATTACGCAAGAATTTGCATAGAGATGGATGTGACTGGAGCACTCCCAGAAGCCATAATTCTGGAATTCAAGGATCCGGAATGGATCCAAAACATAGATTACAAACATATCCCCTTCAGATGTCGAATATGCCATGAACATGGCCACCTGATTAGAGAATTCCCTCTTAATAAAAAATAGGAAGTGAAAAACCCCAAACCATAGCAGGATGAGGATGGGTTTATAAAACCGAACCCCAGAAGCAGAGAAAACAGAAAGCAGAGTAAACCCCAGCAGGAAATAACCCGGAGACCCAGAATAAAATGGAAGGAAGGGACAAAACCAATAAAGGGGTAGAAGATGAAAATGATTCGGCAAAAGCTCAAGAAGTCAGAGAATAAGAAACAAACAAGCCCACTGATCAGCCAAGTAACAAGAAGGATCAAGGGAGTTGTGCAACCCTGATGGATGGAGAAACCAGAGACGACAACACCCCCATGCAAGAAGCAGAGGGAGATGCGGAAATGACCTCGAGCGAAGTAGGCACAAAAGATCCTAATCTCTGAGACCTTGTGGAAAAGGAAGGGATAGATCTCCCAAACATACTAGAGCAATGGAAAAGATAGGGAGTAGACAATGTACCAATAGAGAAACTTGATCGCATTCAATACATGTTTCTCTTAAGGGAGGAAGCCAAAGCTAGAGGACTAAAGCACATACACGGAGAGATAGGACACCTAGGAGTCAAAGCCGACGAGGGACAACCAAAACTCTCACCCAAGCAGACGAGCAGGAAAAAAGGCAGGAAATCAAATAGCATAGCCCTACAGGAGCTTGGAGCGCTACTGATAAACTTGGGTAAGATCAAGAAACTCTTCCCCAACTCCCCCCCACGTGTTTAAATGAAGGTTATAACTTGGAATATAAGAGGCCTAAATAGCCCAAGAAAGCAAAGAATCCTTAGAAATAGACTAAAGCAGGAACAACCGGATCTTTGTTTCATTCAAGAGACAAAATGCACTACAGACAGAATGGAGGCAATCAGTAAACAACAATGGCACAAGTACAAGATGGTGGCTATCAGAGGCCACCAAATGGCAGGAGGTATTCTCACCTTGTGCAACCCACAAGTACTGAGCCTAATAGCAGCCGAAGCGACCAGGCACACCCTTACGGTTCGCATGCAAATCATTGGAAACACAGAGGTGATTCTATGCACTAATGTGTAAGGGCCCCAGGTGTGAGAGGAAAAGAGAGGAATGATACAAGACCTAGAAGACCTTAAAACCCGATCCAACAAACTCCAATGGATCCTGGATAGGGATGCGGAAGAATTCTCAAAGTTCATAGACACAGCGAAAATGGTAGACCTCAAAACTAATAATGGCTAGTTCACCTGGAACAATAAACGGATGAACCAGTATCAGGTAGCTACAAGACTCGACAAATTCCTAGTATTGGAGTCAATCATTATGCAGGGGCTAACCTTAGATTGCAACATCCGTCCCTGGAGGGGATCTGATCACTGGCCAGTGCAACTGGAAGAAGGTTTCAAAACCACACCAAAGAACAAACCCTTTAGATTTGAGAAATTCTGGATTGAACACCCAACTTTCAAGGACATAATCAAAGAGTGGTGGAGGGAGGAGCAACCAGAGAAAGGGATAAGGATGTTCAAAATCTATAAGAAACTAAGGTGCATCAAATATAAGCTCAAGGATTGGAACGAGGACACTTTTGGGAATATAAACCAAGAGAAAAACAACATAGAAGAAAAAATGAAAAAACTCCAGGAAACCTGCATTTCAAAGGGCTATATAAAGGATCGAAAAAAGGAAGAGATCCAGATGACCTAGGAATGGGAAGCTCGATGTCAGGAGGAAGAAACACTTTGGCGACAAAATTCTCATATCTGATGGCTAAGGGAAGGAGAGTGGAACACCAAGTTTTTTCATAGAACAACCATGGCCATAAGAGCCCATAAAAAAATCCTGAAGATAAAGGACCAGGATGGAATAGAGCGAGAGTCACATAAGGAGATCGAAACTACTATGGTAAACCACTTCCACGGGATAGCCCAGGAACACAACCAAGACAGAACAAATTCCATACAAAGGATAAGCCAACATATCCCCCACCTGGTCACCGAGGAACAAAATAAAAACCTAAACAAACCCATTGTTGAGGAGGAAATTGACCAAGCACTCCAGGAAATGCCCAATGGGAAAGCCCCAGGTCCAGATGGCTTCACAGTGGAGTTCTTCAAATTCTGCAGGGAAATTGTCAAACACGATGTTTATAGGGTAGTGGAAGACTCTAGAAGGTTAGTCTCTATTCTAAAAACACTAAATGATAGAATGATTACACTAATCCTCAAAGAAAATTAAGCCAAAACCCCTGATCGCTACAGACCTATAGTGCTGTGCAATGTGGTTTATAAGATATTATCCAAAGTTATAGCAAATAGATTGAAACCCCTCCTACCCACATTGGTCTCACAAGAACATGTAGGATTTGTGGAAGGAAGACAAATAATGGACAATATCATCCATGCCCATGAGCTTATCCACACCCTGAAGCTTCAGAAGAGAAGGGGAATGATAATACAACTGGACCTAGAAAAATCTTATGACAAAATTAGTTGGCACTATATGGTCAAGACTCTAGAAGCCTTTAGTTTCACCCAACATTGGACCAGCTGGATAGTCAGCCTAGTATCCACAACAAGCTACTCGCTACTAATAAATGGATCCCCTGCCAAACATTTTTGGCCCAGAAGAGGCATCATACAAGGAGACACACTGTCCCCCTTCCTATTCATTCTGATGATGGAAGGTCTCAGTTGTAGCATAAAAAACGCAACTGCAACAGGTGAAATAACAGGTATTAAACCTTTCAAAAATTTCCCTACTTCCACACACCAACAGTTCGTGGATGAAACCTTACTTCATGGAATACCCACGGTCAAGGAAGAAAAATCCTACAAATGAATCCTAGAAGAGTTTGGGGAAGCCTCGGGTGCAGAGATCAACCATTCCAAATCTAGGATCTTCTTCTTCAATACCAACCCCACAATCCAAAGGAATTTGGCCAACATTTTGGGATTTGAACGCAAAGCACTCCCAACTAAGTATCTGGGCATTCCCCTAATAGACAAAGCTTACAAAATGTCAATCTGAAAAGGAATAATCAACAAGTTATAGGAGCAGGTGAAAAATTGGACCTACAGATCCCTCAGCCTAGCCGGAAGAGTTATTCTGACCAAGTCAGTTTTGCAAGAATTCCAGCCTTTATGATGTCCGTTTTCCCAACCCCCCAGGGGATACTACAAAAAATAAGAACCATCCAAAGGGATTTCTTATAGGGAGGAGCGGAAACAAAGAAAAAATGGGCCCTGGTGGCTCGGGAGAAGGTCAGTAAACCAAAATGAAAAGGAGGCTTGGGGCTACAAGACCCGCAAGTGACCAATGATGCCTACGGRGCGAAACTCTAGTGGAGTTGGGTCAAAGAAACTACTACACCATGGGTAAACCTATGGAAGGCAAAGTATGCCCCGGACATATGAGACCAGGAAAAATTCYGCTTCAAAGGCACCAGGGAAGGTTCTGCCATCTGGAACCTAGCTTGGTGCAACAAAGCCTGGATTCAGACACACAACTTTTGGGAAATAAGGAATGGCATAACATGCAGATTCTGCGAGGACGCCTAGCAACAGGAACCTAGAATGGAGAACCAAGACAGGGAAGAACTCCAACAGGATCTGATCACGCAAGGTAAAACCAGAGTCTACCATTACTGGAAACAAGAAACATATCACAACAAATGGAGAATCTGGGACACTCTCACTTCACAGAATAGAAACCAAACCACAACAACAGTAAAAGAAGTGGAGGAGGAATTGGGGAGATGAAAAATAATAGTCACGGAAGGAAATGACCAGCTGAGATGGGGACAAAAATACGACGGGGAATTCAATCTAAAAGAAGTCTGACACTATATCGTGGACCAAGGTCAAGAAGACCCGACACAACAATGGGATAAGATTTGGAGCATCCCCCATTGGACAAAAATAAAAACTTTCCAATGGTTAATACTCCATAACCGAATTCTAACTTGGGAAAACCTAAGGAAAAGGGGATTCATAGGTCCTTCCAGATGTCACCTTTTTCAAGCCAAGGAAGAAAGAACGAACCATCTCCTTGATGAATGTACCTACACAGCAGAAATCTCGGACTGGGCGGCAGGTATCTTCTGACATTCCAATAGGATCCGAGGTAACATCTCTGCAACTATAACCATCTGGAAAGTGAACTACAACAAAAATGAATAGGTGAATCTTTGTTGGACCCTCATCCTAGGAATGATCATATGGGCAATATGGAAGGAAAGGCACCGACGCATCTTCAGGAACCAAAGCTAGCCGGAAGGGAAGATCAAGGAAACAATAATTTCCATGACAAGAGAAACAGTACAAAGCCGCAACTGCCAGACATGAAGAGTGCAACTCAGGACCAAGGCTCCTGAATCCTAGAAGCCTTCCACCTGAAAAATGGACGCAACCCCAATCAGGTAAGTCGTCCATCGCAACTCCAAGTAGGTGAGTACAACTGGAAACCACCACCAGCAGGCTCCCTTAAGCTAAATTTCGGTGGGGTGTCGAAAGGTAACCCAAGACGGACAAGAATGGGAGGAGTAATCAGGGACAGTAAAGGAAATATCATCTGGTTATACGTTGGGATTCTGTGAAACTCAACCAACAATGTTGCGGAATTCGGAGCCCTGGAGTCCGGCCTCGATATTATAAACCGGGAAGGGATGAAAAAATCCATAGTGGAAGGAAATTCCACGCTGGTTATCAACACAGTAAGGAGACTCCAAAACGATACCAGAGTGGGCAAAATTCATAGGCACTGGCGCTTGGCACATTCCCTACAAAAARTTCAGGAGCACTTACAGACAGGGATCATAGTGGAGTTGCGYTGTGTACGGAGGTCAGTAAATGGATTGGCGGACAGAATAGCTAACGAGGGGGTCGACAAGGAAGGACCAAAACTGGACACTGTCTGGAGTAACATCCCGAATGGTCAGTTTCGAACAGACTACATCCAACTAGCGACAAAAGACTATGACGACATCCGAAGTACAGAYGATCACATCAAGGATGGAGGCGCAGGAATAACTGAAGGGCASGTAGGATCCAAGTAGAATTTGATAGCCCACCACTCAAACACGAGTTAGAATGCAAATCTAGCTCACACAACAAGAGGAGGTACGACACCACGGTCCTATCAATAGGAAGAAGTACAGGGGTTGTTCGTGGGAAAACAATAAAGATAATCAGAAGACAACAAAGGACGAAGAACAAAAAGGATTTCCATGGCCAAGTATGGGTACACCTCACCCAAGTACATATACGGGGAGTGGTAAAGATTTTCGTACAACATGCAAGGCAAAGGATTGGCGCAGGGATTACGACAGAGCTACCAAGAGGAAACACTCCGAAATAGTGAAAATGGATCAAAAGGTACACCTTTACGAGCAACCCATGATTGTCAGGACGAGGCCACAGCTGGGGAGATCCCATAAAAGAAGAAACACCAAGAATAGCCACAGACCGGAGAGAAGCAATTACAGAGGCCATCTTACTTACCAGAAAGGGGCGAATAGGAACAGGAGAAGAACCCCAAGCAAAAACCACCACAAACAAGATGAGATGGTATGAATGAAGAAAACCTATAGTAAGAGAGGCACCCAGGGGAAAGAACCTTTGCCAAGCGCCGGAGGATTACAAGGATGGAGCAAGCGGCCAGAGAAGCCAAGGGTACCTTTGTCACGCAGGTCAATCCAAAGGGCAAAGCGATCATTAACAGGTGGGAGAGAGAAATCAACCCCACACACAAGGGTAAAGCCTAGATAGAACTAATTCAGGAAGCAGATGGGATAAGGGACCCAATGGCCACACAACCCAAAACAACCCTCTACCACAAAACGATGGAGGAGGCATGGTGAACAAAAATGTTGATAGGCAAGATGAGCACTAACCGGAAAGAGACCAACATGGAGGTAATCAGGGACCACAAGAAGGTGCTCACATAAATTTTGAGTCGCCTCAGCAACCTGGATGCCAGTGCAAAAAGGCTAGTTGAGGATCAAAAGAGTTAGAAGGAAAAAATGGAACGAATGGCAGGCCAATTCCGCCTTTACCTACGCTATGTCCACCACATGAACATCACTCCCGCAGACCGGAGCAGAGGAAGGAGAATGAGGCTAGAAAGGATGGAGATGAAAGACATCCCATCATCCTGGACTAGCACAGGATCAATCCTTGGTCAAGTTGTTTTCAGTGTAGGAGTTACCCATTTTTTATGGTTATGTCTTTTGTATATGTTATGGTTCAATTTATCAAACTGGTCTTCGGAGGACTGGGTCGGCTTCCCATGATGGCAACCCAACCCTCCCCCTGCTATCTTAGACAACGAAACTCCGGGATCCCTGATTTGGTTTCCTTTTTGACAGGTCAAAGAATTCCCTGTTTCTTTTTTGTATCATAACTTCTCTCAATAATACAGGAATTCACACTCACTTACAAAAAAAAAAAGATATTAAGCTTTTTAAAATATATTTTTAAATGATATTATTGAAAATGTTATAATCAAATTATAAATCAAAATACTATAACAAGATTAGTTATAGGGAAAAGGAAACATGTTAGGATATCTTAATTGAGACAAATATGTATGATGTTTAATATTTTTGCATTTATTTTTATGTTTGGAATGTGAAAATTAGAAAAAAATGATATAAAATGATATTTAGCTTTTTAAATATATTTTTGAATGATATAATTTTTTTATATGATAAAAATTTATTCATTTGTTAACTTACTTTTAAATTATTAATTTAATTATAAAATAATTAACATAAATTATAATAAGTTAATCATGAATTATCAATCAAAATAGCTTTTTAAGTGAATTACCTATTTTCTTTTCATTTACCAATGTTTGAGTATGGCCGTTTTTCTTTAGTGTAGAAACAAAAAAATGCAAGCCATAAATATTAAAGGTAGGTTAAATCTCATATCTCTAAATACTAATTTCTATAATATAGTTCATATTATTTATGTTAATTTTATACAATAGCCCTTCTTAAAAAAAATCAAAACCATATTTTTATACCTCATAATTCTATTGACTCATTTTTTGGACTTTTCAAAATCATATTATTATATTGATAATTTTATAGACATATGTATATACCTTTATATTTATAATTATAGTGATGGCTAATAAAGTATCCCAATCTCAATCCTAACTTAAAAATGAATTATAATATTAGGTTAAATATGTTTAGACGTGTCTATACATGGATAGTGATTGCTTGCTTGCTCGATAGAATTTATTATAATTTTTAGTTAAAAATTTATGTATATCAATTTTTTTACAAAAGTTATATTGAGAATTGTTAGATGCTTTAAAATTTAGGTATATGGTAAAATTTATTATAATTTTTAATTAAAAATTTATGTAAAACAATTTTTTTACAAAAATTATATTGAAAATAATTAAATGCTAATTTAATATGAGTATGGTAGAGATATTATCACTTTAAAAAACTATATACATACATAGTATATACATATATATGATAACATTTTAAACTTACTATATACATATATATGATAACATTTTAAATTTACTATTAAATAGAGAGATTATATTTTTGAAAGTGTAAGACATGACTTGAAAATTATACTTAAAAATTTATTATATTTAATAAATTCAAAATTTAAATTAATACTTAATAAATTTAAAATAAAGAAAATTTAAAAATTTAAGTTATTGATTTATAAATCAAAATATCATGTATTTGATCAAAATTCATTAAATTTTAATCAAAGTTAAAAACATTTAATTTGTCGAAGTTTATGTCAAAAACTCACGCCAACCACACTTGGGCACAGCTTTTGCTCTAGACAAATCTTGTCACCATCTCAAAAGTGATGTTTAGACCTTGACTTAACATAATTGCAAAGTCTTTGTAACCCAGAAGGTTGGTAAATAACCTATTGACTTTGTAGTGTATGAGTTACCAGCTCTATATATATAGCTTATGATTTAAGTTATCAGTAGTATATACATATATATGATAACATCTTAAGTTTACTATTAAATAGTGAGAGATCACATTTTTGAAAGTGTAAAACATAAAATAAAATTAATTAATTAAAAATTATATTTAAAAAATTATCATATTTAATAAATTTAAAATTTAAATTAATATTTATTATGATTTTTAGTTGAAAATTTATGTAAAACAATTTTTTTACAAAAATTATATTGAGAATAATTAGATGCTAATTTAATATGAGTATTCACCTAAAAAACTATATACATACATAATATATATATAATATATATATATATATATATGATAACATCTTAAACCTACTATTATTAAATAGAGAGATTATATTTTTGAAAGTGTAAAACATGACATAAAATTAATTAATTAAAAATTATGCTTAAAAAATTACCATATTTAATAAATTCAAAATTTAAATTAATACTTAATAAATAAGAAAATTAAAAAAATTAAGTTGTTGATTTATAAATCAAAAACCATGTATTTAATCAAATTCATTAAATTTTAGTGAAAGTTAAAAACATTTAATTTGTCGAAGTCTATGTAAAAAACTCACACCAACCACACTTGGACACAGCTTTTGGGCTAGATAAATCTTGTCACCATCTCAAAGGTGATGTTTAGACCTTGACTTGACATAATTGCAAAGTCTGTGTAAACCAGTAGGTTTGCTTAAGGGGCACGTAACCTATTGACTTTGTAGTGTATGATGTGTTTGCTCATTGACTGGACTTACAATGGAGTCTATGCATTATAATGCGTTAGTTCAATAACATTATTTCCTCTAGTTTTTATGACAATTCTTCATATTTAATAATGATAATATGATCAAAATTATATATTTAGTTCCAATCATATCAATTAATTTAGTTTCTTTAAAAACTAAATTTTATTATAATTATAAAATCTCAGTCGATTCTCACACATGAAGTCCTCTAAAATTTCGGACAAACATTTAGTGAAGCTTATTATAATAATAATAAAGTCTCAGTCGATTCTCACACATGAATTCCTCTAAAATTCCGGGCAAACATTTAGTCAAGTTCGCAGCGGAAGCAGAACTTAATGAATGCCGCATATCCCACGGCGACGGCGGCGACGACGACGACCACCCCCACTCTCTTCTATTCCCAATGCATTTGGGACAACCCCTGGTCGCCAATCTGCCCCTCGAGTCTAGTCAGTGAGTCTATAAAAAGAAAAATCGAGCAGTGCAAAACACGGTTTGCCCTTCCCAGTTCAATGCAATGGCTCTAATTCCTCTCCTTCGCCTTCATGTATGTGCTCTGCTCCTCCTATTCTGCCCCTCCTCAATATTATGTTTCCCCGATAAATGGAACAATTGTAGTTTTCTTAATAAATGTGGAGAATTTCGTTTCAGCTATCCCTTTGGAAAAATACACAGCGACTGTGGTGACCCTGATTTTCAGTTGGGCTGCGATGCAAAGGGTCTCTATCCTCTGCTTAATATCAGGGGAAATGAATATCAGATATTGGAGCCCTCTATCTTGGGGAATAATACCAATAATCATAGCATTAGGATCGCTAACGACAATCTGTGGAGGGATAAATGCAAACTTTTAGATAATTACACTGAGTCTTTGTGGCATGGCAATGAAAATTTTGAAATAGCCCCTGGATATACCAATCTGACGTTTTGGAGGGACTGCGATCAAAGTAAAATCTCTGAGAAGAATTATACAGGGACGATACTTGAGTTGAGTTTATGTGGCAATGTTTGGTACTACAGTTTCAGCCAAGAAATAGAGACACTTCTCTGTAAAACACATCTTCAGCTACCAATTAAGAAGGAGGTTCTGCAGTTCAATAAGTCCATTAATAATCAGACATTGGTAGAGCAGGGTTTTGAGATAATATGGCATGTCGATCCGTACAGAGATAAAAACTGTGGCGCTTGTTTGATGAGTAACGGGATTTGCGGTTATAACAAATTGACAACATTTCTTTGTTATTATCCAGATGGCACATCTCATCCTGTACAATGCCATGGTAGGTATTCCATATGCTTCTACAAAATTGATTACAATACTCAGGGTTTCAATTCTTTTACTCTGTTTAAATTCATCTTCATTCTCTTACACATCTTAATTCTCTTTTACTCTGTTTAAATCCATCTTGATTAAATTATGTTATGCACGTCTGCTTCTTGATTTGTTAAGTATGCATTCTCTTACCAAAATCTGTGGATTTTAGATACAGGAGGTCGAAACAAATCAGCGGTTATAATAGGTAAATACGATTTCTTCCAATTCAGTAGAGGTGAATTTACATTTTGTTTCCATTAACTTTCTCTTCGGGGATAGCTATCAATCACTTCATTCGATCGCAGGTTGCTTCATTGGAGGGGCTGTGCTCACAGTATTAGCAGTAGTAATGTTCTCGAAGTTTTATGTGAAGAAGAGAAAAAAATTTAGCAGGGGTTTTACTAGTGGTTTCAGGAAACACAAGAGAAAGGACATGGAAGCAGCTGGACTCAGTGGGCTTAAGGTAAGCAATTTACCAATATTCTCTTACCAAGAACTTTGTCAGGCTACAAATTGCTTCGATGAAGAGAACGAAGTTGGGGATGGAGGGTTTGGGTCGGTCTATTTGGGAAAACTTGGGGACGGACGAACTGTGGCCATAAAGAGACTTTATCAGGACAATGCTAAGAGAGTCGAACAGTTCATCAACGAGGTGATGACATTTTCGACCTTGAATCATCCACATGTAGTTCGTCTTCATGGCTGTGCCTATGAAGACAGTCCAGAGCTTCTGCTCGTATACGAATTTGTCCCAAATGGAACCTTGGCTCATCATCTTCATGGCCATCGCAGAGACCCCAAGGGATTACCATGGGACACTCGTTTGGACATTGCTATACAAACTGCCCAGGGTTTGGCTTTCCTTCATAGCCTTGATCCGCCTATATTCCACAGAGATGTGAAATCCTCTAATATTCTCTTGGACGAGGATTTCAATGTCAAGGTAGCAGATTTTGGGCTTTGCAGGCTTGCGCCTGATAACGCCTCACATGTCAGCACTGCTCCACAAGGCACACCAGGGTACGTTGACCCAGAATACCACCAGTGTTATCAACTGACGGAGAAATCTGATGTCTACAGCTTCGGGGTTGTTTTGGTGGAGATCATCTCTGGCAAATTAGCAGTGGACATAAATCGGAATAGATGCGAAATCAACCTCGCTAACATGGCGATAACGAAGATCCAAGAAGGGGCTTTGCATGAACTAGTGGATCAGCAGCTGGAGATTGAAATGAATGAGAAGATGAAGGTCATGGTGAGTGCAGCTGCAGAATTGGCCTTCAGATGTCTGGTGTCGGAGAGCGATGACAGACCACACATGAATGAAGTTGTTGCTCAGCTCGAGCAAATCAGAGAATCCAGGTGAACAGTGGGGATCATTTTCCAACATCAAACAGACAACCACAGGGCAAGTATCTCCCATTTCCATGCAAGACAAGTGGCCCAGCACAAGCTTCACTCCCAATGGCAGCGCATAATTTCTGTGTTCTAACTGAGCAGCAGTACACGAAGGAGGACCATACTTCTCAACCAGGTGGACCATATTTCCCTCTGATTATATCCAGAATTTACAGCTTTGGACCTATGCCTCTCCACGCTTTTTTGCGACCAGTATCAAT
>JASDQU010739080.1:216698-236760 GCA_032191745.1 Picea mariana
AAATCCTTGATTCCTTCCCCAAGGGATTCAAATTTACTAAAAATAGAAACAGTTACATGATTATAGGGTCTAAAACAGAAAACAAAATAATATTTAATTCTAGATCCTATTTTTTAGGATTTTGTTTTTGACCAACTAAACGTGTGTTAACTGAAGAGAAAATCATGGGATTTGATATAAGAATATTCAAATTCATCATTCAACTCAATTTTGGGTCTTCCTTTCCATGATGGAGCTCCATCAATTCAAATTCTAGAAATATGTCCAATTTCACAGCACACTTTTGCTGCAAAATTTTTGTAGATGATGTTTTTAACTTTTCTTCCAAATGACGAACTGGGTCGAGATGATTTTGTGTCAGAAAATTAATGACATTATAATTCTTCTCCAAAAAACATTTGAGAAAAACTCAGATCGTCGTTTAGAATATATGTTAAAAATATAATTTTGCAGTGTACCAATTTGTTGCAAAACTGTTGCTACAGGAAATTTCGCAATGTACTGAAATTCACTGCGAAATCTTTGTTCTTGATTGTTTTGAATATTTGATCTTGTTCTCAATTAAATTAATCATTTTCTTGATTTCCTTCACATCTCCACACAATGTGCCAACTTTGATAAAATTATTACAAAAGTTACCTCTCAATGCCCATGGGAAAATACACGAACTGAAAGTCTACCCTAAGAACAACACAAGGTATTTATTCGAATATGAATTATTATAAACCTAGTATGCATCTTCAATGTGCTCATCCTGGAATCATTGGTCTTCTGAAATTATTTTTTATTTGTCTACAAATGTTTCATACATGTGATCCAACCTATAGTTATTCATGAAACTAGAATTTTTTCAAACAAGCCATGTTCCAGTAACATAATTCTACCCTTTTTAGTAATGTGAAGATCAACCAATCCATCCTCTGTAGAGACTTCCTTCTACAATCACAAAAATATTTTATTTTGAGAAAACAATGATAGGATTCAATGGAATAGTTTGTCCCCGTAACAAGCCATTCGTTCACAATATTTTACCCCTATACTAGCCTAGAGAAAATGATTTCACTATACAAAATATATCTCTGTGTCTGAATTTATGCATCTTTGGTTTGACATCTCGAGCATACTTGTTTCTTTTCAAACATTGGAATTTATATAATGGGATCAGAATGATGCTGGCCCACATAATTTTAGCAGAAAACAAAGATTTGACAGCGAAAACAGAGTTTTGGCAGTGAAAGCAGAGTTTTGGTAGCACGATTTTGTAGCGGCCAGGAATTTCGCAACATTTGAAGGATTTTAAATTTTCAATGAATAAAACATGACCCAAGACTCTAATTCCAATAAAGACTCATAATTTCCTAACCCTAGACACGAGAACAACACTAAAACTCAAGTGATACTCATGATTGCAAACCATTAGGGAGAAGGACAATTCTGTAGCATTTTTACATATGTGCTGCAAAACTGCTGAAGTGTATTGAAATTACATAGATTTTATTTAAAACTATGAAATCCTTTATAAATGACATGATATGACCTTTTGACACTTGAATCACCCTTCATTGTGATCTTGAATTTATTTTTATCCAAATGACAAAAGACTCTAAGGACTAAAAACTTGACATATGACCAAATTTGATCTAACATTTTTATGTGCTAACATTGGCTCCATGGGGGATGGCATGCTCTGTGCAAGCTATCAAGAACTTTGCATACCATGTGCTTGTCCACTGGGTTGTTCCAAAACCATGTCTACAACCTACAAACTAATATGTGACCTTCTCCAACTGAAACTAAACTGCAAAATGAAATTGTACACTGCTGAAAAAGATGCTCAACTGTGAGATTATTCATGCACACTCATACACTAACCAAATTAATTGTTTTACATCATGTGAAATCACTTTTCCAATGTAACCATGCAAGGAAATTATTAGCTGGTGGAACTCTTGATCTGGATTGAAAAAATGAAGAAATCCATGGCATAGAAAAGTGCAGCTCATAAGGATAGCAGAACATACATCCATTAAACAAGAATTGTTTGACATCTGCACTGCTTAGAGAATCCAAATAATAAAATATAGGGTCATGAAAGTCATAAAGGAATACCTCTTCTTGTTGTTCTAGCTCGAGATTGGATTGTCTCTATATATTTTCTTCTTCAAATTCAAGAGCAAAAACCTGTTGATCCAGAAGAGATGATTGCCACTACATAAACTCTCTTTTGTTGAGAAAAAAGTGATGTCCTTGTTCCTTAAGAAACAACTCTTGGGCATAATTCACTTCATGACAATTAGGAAAAACAAAATTTATTTGATGATGCAATAAAATCCCCTGACCAAAGCTTGCAAACATATAATCTTGAATGTTTTCATAAACAAACAAGGGTTGTTGATTTCTCATATAAACAGTGATACACTTTGAAATAACATCTTGTTTCTCCTCAACACGTTGATTATAACCTGATACAAAATCATCGTCATTGCAAACTTCAAGAAAATTCATGACATAATCAAGCCTCTACTCAAAATGAAAAGGATCAAGATTCAAATCAGCTCCTTCTTGTTCATGCTCATTCTCATGTTCTTCAGCATTCAACTCTTCATCCTCACTCTAATCTGAGAACTTCCCACGGGCTCAAATATTGTCTCTTATTTCCTGAGCATCGTTGAACATCCGTTGCAAGGTCATAGACTTTCTCTCCATGAGATACATAACTGGATCAAGGTGTTGTGATATTGTATATTACAACTTGGCAACAAATTCAAAAGGTTGAATTGCCATTGGCATGATGAGATAAAGGTTATAGAATATTCTATTGAACATCACAACAACCTCATCCTTCTCTCTTCTTAAAGCACAAATTTCAAAAAGAAATTAATCATACGATTTTTTTTCACCCCGGTATCTCAAAAATACACCATGAAAATCAGTCCACAAACAAATGGAACAGGTTTCCATATTTCTAAACCATAAAGAAGCATCCCCAAATAAGGATTTGGAAAATGTCCTCATAACAACCTCCTCATGTACAATTTCAAAATTATCAATGACATTCTGAAAATCCCCCAAGTGCTTCTCAGTTGTGATATGGTCTTCTCCAGTAAATTGAGGAAGATACTAAAAAAAATTGGGAGGGCAAGGATGGAGGAAAGATGGAATCCTCAAAGGATTAAAAATTTTCTCTCTAATTCTAGACTAAACTTCAATGGGCTGAAAGTAAGGTTCACCAAGTTGGTTGCAAGTTTCAACAGAAATGATAGAAGGTAATGGATCAGTTCTATTATCTACAGAATGACAAGAATGATCAATTTCATGATATATGAGTATATGTACATCATATTTCTCATGTGTTTCATATGAAGGAATAGGGTCAACATCAACAATGCAAGAAGAGGATAAATCGTCTTCTTTCAAGGAGGGATATACAATAGTGGGCTTATGGTCATTTGAATAGACAAAGAAAAAGATTATTCTTCTAATATGTGAATGAAAATACAAGAAAGATATGAAAAAAAAAAAAAGGTTCCTGAAAGAAACTTATGACTTGATACCTGGACTTCCTGTGTGTTCCTTTCATTTTTTTGTCTAAGCTCGTTCTTCAGTGGAGTCATGTAACATGATTTGAATCACTAGCAAGTTCTTCAAATGTGTGGAGTTGTCGGGTGAAGGTTGAGAAGTATGAATGTGTCCAGCTTCAGTTCACCATCTAAATCTATAATTGTACTTTGTCGTTCTCCCAGGGAAAATATTCAACTTCTTCCCCAACAACGACGCCAGAAATGTTAGCACTAGGAATCACCCTTAGACTTATATAAGGATAATCCCAGTACCCATTTGAACATGAATAATTTAAATAATTTTTATCTTGAGTGGATCAGCATGACTAAGCGAGAAAGGGAGAAGGCAACAAGCTAATGCGAATCAGTAAGCTACACCATTGGGCATGGAGTCATAAACACCTCGCAAATCAAAGGAAATCAAACTACATACCAGACATAAGGTTTGTTTAATGATGGATAGAAGAATGGAGAAGATGAAAAATGTAGAATATCCACTATGCAGGGATCCTCTCTGCAAAATAGATTGAAAAATGCTTCAGCAAAAATGATGATTAACAGACCAACTACAGCAGATCCTCTACTGCTTAGGGATCCTTAATCAAAGACAAACATTGATCTTCAAAATATGCAACATATTCAAGCAAGATGAAAAATCCTAAATAGAAAAAATAGAAATTAACAATCTGATAGAACAACTCTCATGAATCTTCCATGTCGGAAAATAATTACAAAGAGAATGCCCTTAGGCTTACAGATAAGCATACACAGGGAAATTGCCCCTCAAGCTCTCTTGAGCCTCTCTTGGATCATAGACTAAACACTTTTTTCCTGTTATCATTACAATATATAGGATGTCATTACAAATCCTTGATTCCTTCTCCAAGGGAGTCGAATTTACTAAAAATAACAATTGTTACATGATTATAGGATCTGAAACATAAAACAAAATAATATTTAATTCTAGATCCTATTTTTTAGGATTTTGTTTTTAACCAACTAAACATGTGCTAAATGAAGAGAAAATCATGGTATTTGACAGAATAATCTTCAAACTTCATCATCCAACTCAATTTGGGGTCGTCCTTTCCACGTTGGAGCTCCATAAAGTCGAATTCTAGAAATCTGTCCAATTTCGCAGTGCACTTTCACTGCAAAAATTATGTAGCTGATGTTTTTAACTTTTCTCCCAAATAACGAACTGGATCGGGATGATTTTTTGTCAGAAAATTAATGACATTATAATTATTCTCTAAAAAAACTTTGAGAAAAACACATATCCTCATTCAGAATGTATGTTAAAAATATAATTTCGCAGCATATTAGTTTGCTGCAAAACTATTGTTATAGGAAATTTCGCAATGTGCCGGAATTCGTTGTGAAATCTTTGTTCTTTACTATTTTGAATCTCTGATCTTTTTCTCAGCTAAATTAATCATTTCCTTGAGGTCCTTCACATATCGACACAATGTTCCAACTTTGATAACATGCTTAAAAAAGTTACCTCTCAATGCCCATGGGAAATTACACGAACTGAAAGTCTTCCCTAAGAACAACACAAGGTATTTATTCGAAGATGATTGATTATGAGCCTATTATGCATCTTCAATGTGTTCATCCTAGACACACTGGTGTTCTGAAATTATTTGTTCTTTTTCTACAAATGTTTCATACATGTGCCCCAACCTATAGTTATTCACAAAACTATAATTTTTTCAGAGAAGCCATGTTCCAGTAACATAATTCTATCCTTTTTAGTAATGTGAAGATCAACCAATCCATCCTCTATAGAGACTTCCTTCTACGATCAGAAAAATATTTTCTGAGAAAACAATGATAGGATTCAATGGAATAGTTTGTCCCTGCAACAAACCATTTGTTCACAATTTTTTACCACTATACTAGCCCAGAGAAAATGATTTCACCATACAAAATCTATCTCTGCGTCTAACTTTATGTGTCTTTGATTTGACATATCGGGCATACTTGGTGCTTTTCAAACATTTGAATTTGTATAATGGAAAACTCTTCAATAACCTATTGGTAAAGATCAAAATGATGTTGGTGCAAAAAAATTTAGCAGAAAACAAAGACTTGGCAGCGAAAATAGAGTTTTGGAAATGAAAACAAAGTTTTGGTAGCACGAGTGTCAGAGGGGGAGAGACAAAGACAAAGAGGAGGGGTAGAGAGAGAGAGAGTGAGAGGGAGACAAATATAGGGGGTAGAGAGAGGGATAGTGAAAGGAAGGGAAACATAGAGGGAGACATAGAGGGGGGGATGGGNAGACTAATGATGAGGAGAGAGAGAGAGAGAGAGAGAGAGAGAGTTTGAGGCATGTCAAGGAAAGGTCTAGGTCTAGGTCTTTCCATGCCTTGTGATGTCTAAGTCTTGACATGTCTAGATCTTACCATGTATATTAGTGTGAGGGAGAGAGGGGGGGGCACTCTTAGGAGCACATGCACATTCCTATAGCACGCACGCTCTATTAGGAACGTGTGCACGTTCCTAGAGCACATTTGTGCTCTTAAAAATGCATGTGCATTCCTAGCGTGCATTTTTGTTCTTGACGTGTATGCTAACTTGGTTGCTTCAGATTTAGGTTTGGGAGGACAAACCTAGTGGTTATGTTTGCAAATTGATAAAAACCTCAATTTTTGTGAATACCTCTCTATATCTTTGTCTTTGAGGTTATTTTTCTTTGATAATTTAAAAAATATATAAAATTAATATTATAAATTTCCAAAAAAACGGTTATCTACAAGTTTTTGGAACAAATTTCATCGTTAAGGTACTCAACACCTGCTAGAACAAAAACATATACCTTATATTTTGTTAGAAAAATAAGAAAAAATTGAATTTGACATAGTTATTCACAATTTCATGTATATTCATAAAGTTAATTCAATTTCTTCAAGTTTCATCTTCTTACACTACATTAAGTACCTTGAATAATCCCTCCAAATTAAAAGATTAACTTACACTCACCCAATAATATTAATCCTAGATAATCAAATCCACTATTAACCACTTTTCCTATATGATTGTGCTATTGCGCTTCTCTAGTAATTGCTGGCTTGCTGGTTGATTATACTAATGGATAGAATTTATTCTAATCTTTCTAAATCACTCCAATAAGATAGAAGAAACATTAGTTCACGTGTCACTAATGTTTTGTCCAAAGTTACGCGAAATTTTAGTAAGAAAGTGCAGGTGTCGCGATGTTCTTTTCCCCATAAAGTCTAAATTTTAGTGTTTGCACCTGTGTAGTGATTACTTGCTTGCTGATTATGGAATTTATTATAATTTTTCTACATCACTTCCAGGAAAATGCATTAGTTCCAGACTCCACTATCACGATTGTTTCAGCGAAATTTTAGTCAAAAGTTTCAGGTGTCACGATTTATTTTTAGCCAAAAGACGAAACTTTAGTTAGAATATACCCTGATTCCACTATCACGGTTGTTTCAGCTAAACTTTAGTCAAAAATTTCAGGTGTCACGATCTTTCTGCCGAAAGCCGAAACTTTAGTTAGAAAGTTCAACTATCACGGATTTTTGGCCAAAGTTCAGCGAAATGTTACTCAGAAAATTTAGGAATTAATAAAATTTAAAAGCATTTGAATAGCCAAAGTCTATAGCAAAAAGTCACGGGAGGACTAACAAGAGCACCATCACAAGTTATTACAAAGAACAAATATTTGGTAATAGCTATGGATAGCGCCAAAGCACCATTAATAATTTTGTCTTACAGGAGGGAAGTCGGAGTAGTGGCCCTTCACAGAGGTTTCAAGCCAAAATCGTGGAGCGATACGAGCAGCGTGTGGTATTTAATTCCTCTTCGTTCCACGGCGAAAGCAAAAGCTAAAGTTGGTGTCTGTAATTTAAATAACATTGAAATTACATTTGGCAGGATACAACGAGTAACGTGTAGGTAAAGCTTATGGATTAGATAGACTTTGTATTCATTCCACGGGAGTTTATTGATGTTTTGATGTTTTTTGGTAATTTTTTTTTGATTTTGTTTGAAATTTAGTAATGAATAGTTGAATGTAGATTTGAGCCGCTAAGTTTATATAATCAGAGTATTCCAAGAATTTTTCAGTAAACTAAATTTATTTATTCATTCAAAAATACAATTTAAATAACAAAAAAAATATGATTTTGTCCAAATTTACATTACCAGATTCCAACCAAAAACCCAAAAATAAAATATTTAACCAAACACCTTTTTCCCAAATGGATTCCTCCCAAACTCTGGCCTCTCAAATTTTATCCAAAATTATATTAGGAACCAGACAAAAATATAGGCGGAATTATATGAATGCCGGCTATCCCACGGCGACGCCCGCGCCCACACTTTTCCAATCCCAATGCTTTTGCATTATCCCTCTTGTCGTATCAAGTTGGTCGCCAATATCCTCTCTAGTCTGGTCAGTCATATTTATTAAAAAATAAATCTAGGGATAGAAGAACACGTTTTGCTCTTTCCAGTTCAATGCAATGCCTCCTCTCCTGCGCTTTCATGCATGCGCCCTGCTGCTTCTCCTCAATATCATGTTTCCGCAATAAATGGGAGAGATGTAGTTCTGTTAATAGATGCGGCAACTTCAGTTTCAGCTATCCATTTGGGAGAAGACACAGCGGCTGTGGTGACCGTGATTTTGAGCTTGGCTGTGATCGAATGGGTCGCCATCCTCTGCTTAATATCAGCGGAAATAAATATCAGATATTGGAGCCCTATATCTTGGGGAATAATAGCATTAATCATAGCATCATGATTGCAATCGACAATTTCCAGTTGGATAAATGCGAACTTTTAGATAATTATTCTCAATCGTGGTGGTATGGCTCTAATTATTTTGAAATGGCCCATGGATACACCAATCTGACGTTTTGGAGGGACTGCAATCAAAGTAATTATCTTGCTAGGAATATGCTTCAATTGAGTTTATGCGGCAATGTTTGGTACTACAGTTTCAACCGAGAAATAGAATTAAATGGGACTCATTTCTGTAAAACGCATCTTCAGTTACCAATAAAGGAGGAGGTCCTGCAGTTGAAGAGGCCCATTGATAGTAAGACTTTCCCAGGGCGGGGTTTTGAGATAAGATGGCATGTCGACCCGTTCAGAGATCAAAACTGTGGCACTTGTTTCAGGAGTAACGGGATTTGCGGTTATAACAAATCTATAGCAGTTCTCTGCTATTGTCCCGATGGCACATCGCAGCCTGACAAATGTCATGGTAGGTTTTTCATCTTCTTTTACAAATTTGATTAAAAGTTTAATATTTCCAATTTTTTTAATATCTAAACAAAATAAAGACCATAGGGGCACGAAATAACTGGTACCCTAGCTTTGGTTGCGGCACTTTCTTCCCACGAGTTTGGGGATAATTCAGAGGGATTGGTATGGAATATAAAATTAGATTATATATATATTAAATGCTTTGTTGTAATAAACTTGTATGACTGTATTGTAAATACATTTTTTAGATTCTATTTTTATAAAGTAATTAAAAATTTTGATTTTATATTTTTTATATTTTAATTGGGTTAGAGGATTGTTAGGATCTTTAAAGCCACGGAGATTAATTTTGCAACAGAAAACCACATAAAACATGCATAGATTCAATCACATAAAACATGTATAGATTCAATTACACATGAGACAATAGTTTACATGGTAAAACCCTCAGGATAAGCAAAACACCCACCGGATAATGACAACAACATTTTTATTGTTTAAAAAACCGAAGATTATAACCAATAGCCTGGAGAGGGCTTGAAGGGCTTGAATCCTTGGCTCAATATCTGCCTCAAAGACATACGCATTTAAAAAACTTCTCATTCAGTTATACAAAACCGAATACAATAACTACTGCCCCTATTTTAGCTGAGTTGTTAAAACAAGAAACACTAAATCTGCCACAAAACGTGGTTAGGCAAAACCGCATTATCCCAGATTCGTTGTCACCTTCCAACAATCTCCACCTTGACAACAATTTTCCTGATGCCTTGTCCAATTTGATTCATCAACTTCAAGAGAAGCAAATCACAATCACAACTTCTCTTCAATACTAATACTGGTTCCAAAAACATGTCTGCACAACTTGCTTGAATACGGACCACTCCACCTCCATTAGTAACCTGCCTTACAAGTGATACCATGTCCAATTTAGGTAAGTTGAACTATGTGTCAAATGCAGAAGGCTTTGACTACCGCAAAAACAAAAACCTGCATTTGTCCAAACTAACCCAATTGTCTCCTTACACTCATACAAGACAAAACCTGAAATAGATCTCTTCTTGTCCAAATCCTCCTGCAAAATATGAATAATCACAGACAAAAAATATTAAAACCATTGTAGGTGATACATGTGCCTCTAAAATACCGAAGCACCCAATTTCACTGCTTTACCTGGATTTGTCATGTGACCACTGACAACACCAACTGCATGTGAAATGTCTTATACTTGAACATATCAAACATTTCCATCACATATTTTATACTTCCAACTAGCATACAATACATGAGACATAACCTTTTCTTCTATATTACAAGGATATACACCTGAAGAAAGAAAATGGAAAGCCAAACAAGAATATTTTTCGGTTTCACTTTATTCATGCCGAATTTCTTGAGTATATTTTCCTTATACTGCAACTGTGATAACCAAAGATTACCATATTTTCTTGTCTCTATGTATTTCCATGCCCAAGATTTGTTTCTGCTGCTCCTTGATCCTTAATTATGAACATCCTTGGCAACTGAGCCAACCTTTTGATCTTAGCCATGCTTTTAATTCAAAAAACATATCTTCAACAATCTAAACACCAAGATAATGAATGTACCATAAACACAATGGTTAAATTCATTTCTTGTAAAACTTGTCTCACCATGAAGGAATCACCCATCTTCTACCAATGCCTAATGTGCATTTCAGGCCATAAAATGACTACTTGAGCTTGAAAACAAATCTTTTGTTGTGATCCTGAACAATCCCTTCTGGTTGTTCGATATACATATCTCCTCATACAAATCTCCATAAAAAACTTGTCTTTGCATCTAGCTACAACAACTAGTGCCAACGCTACATGAATAGAGAAAATCTTAACAACTAACGAGAATATTTCATGGAAATAAATGCCTTCCAAATACCTTTCTTCTATCAGTCATGCTTTATACCTTTCACCTTTCACTATGTCTGATTTGAGAAGAAATCCATCAAACACTATATTTGTTAATGATGATCTATATCCCTTGACATTGTCATTATAACCAACAAAGATCTCCCTGTTTGATTTGGATCCTACTTAGAATGTTTATGAGATCATGAACATAACAATAAAAAAATTTCAAAAAACTGAGTAATCACAAGAGAAGACCTATTCAATATACCTCTCCCAGAATCTTCCAACCTTTTGCAACTAATGGTGACCGATTTTCTAGATAGCACTTAACTGCTTCTGACTACATCTCATGCTGCAACTTGGCATTACTAAAGATGCCATTCGATCCCAATTGTCCTACAATAATTTCAAAAATTCCAAGGAATATGAACCTGGCCCCATCATGTGTTCTCAAACCCTTGATTTAACTTGTCAATAATAAACACATCAACCTTTCTATTGACCCAACGTTTTGACCAGGGCACCTTTAGTGCTCCACCTCGAACAGAGTATTTGAAATCTTGACCACATCTGGCCATTACTACCAAGTGATCCTTTATCGCTCACCTCCAGGTACCTTTCAATGGAGTCCCAATACTCCACCTTAACATGAACGTTCCCTTAACCAAATCCGGCCAAGATTGCCAAATGAGGTTTTCACTTCTCACCTCCAAGCCACTTTACAATGGAGTTTCATCGAGCCCTTAAACACGCTCCATGGCATGCAATTACGTGGACACCATACCACGGGCAACCAATAATCATGGACCTGAAACCCACAACTGTAGACCTAAGTACAAGGTTTTAACTCATGAATCATGGCCCCCACCCCTCTTTAGTCTACCTAAATCTATGTCTAGAGTTTTCATAGGTGAATTAACAGAACCATGGGTACGCAAGCCTAAATAGGTCTTACAACAATATGCCCAATTACATGTAACCAAAAAATACAAATCCATAAGAAAAACAAATGTTTACATGGTAACTTTACCATTACCTTTATTGTGATTGATGCCATTTACTAGCACTTTTGTCTCTAGTTGCTTAACCGCGGAGCTGTTACAAACAGATCTGCCATTTGTTGAGCACCTTTGCTCCATGCAAATAGATTTGGGCATGCTTCCATAACCACAAATCTACTCCACACATAGACAACTCGAGCCTTCAGCTCCGCTCTCTCTTTCAACCGACATGGCCTCTTCCTTCAAGAGCGCATCTTCAAATGAGAAAGTGATACCATTGGATTAGATCTGACATATTTGCAAACTCATGCTCCAAGAGCATAAATTTTACGAGGGATCCACCATACAGGCCCTCTCGTCTTCGATGCATGTCCACCTTTCACATGATGGCTTTGTCTCCAGTTCCTTGAAACCCAAAGTGTTTGGTTCCTCTGCGCTCCATCTTTGCAGCCAAATCAATATAATTGTCATCCATGCGGGTAGCTCCTTTCTGGTACTCATAAACAAGGACCTTGTTTGATTGTCACCGCATCAATCATGTTTCATTATCAGCCTCTCTTTCGCAGAGGAAATTTCGATTGTTGACTGCAAAATGTTTTGTTTAAAATTTTCTTGAAACACATTTTGATGCCCTAAACATGCTCGAACATGTAGATTGAAATCCCACTTCCTTCCGCCAATTGACCCTTGGCAACATGATTCATTCATTAGACCTTTTCTTGCTCGGGCTAGTTCATATCTCAATAGATCCAAGCTTTCAAAAAACAATTTTACCAGGCCCAATGGCTACACAACTACAGGGCTCAACAATTCAATTATTACAAAGAACAAGACATTTCATCATGTTTCTCATGGTATACACATTTGGTTAACTTAATGTGCAATATAATTGCAACCACCCCAAGAAACCATCGTTTTTAAACATACCATATTAGTACTTGCACCCTCGAGCCTTTCAAACATATGCATGACAACATATACATAAAATAGAAATGGCTCTCAGCCTGATGCACAATGCATAAAATACCTCATCCATGTAGCTCGCCTCTAACTCTGCTCTTCTTTTCACAAGCGACAACCAACTTGAATTCACCATCAACTCCCAAACAAACTGAGACAAACATAACCAATACAGGTTTGCAATCCTCTTAGCTTTGCATGCCATGCCATTGCTTGATTGTTTGCATATACACTTTGGAAACTATCTCCCTTTGTGTCTCTCTGCTGCAATCACAAAACTTTTCATCAATTCTAATTCCAGCCAACTCAAGCACCTTCATTGGGCAACACACACTGGATCTCTCACTAGAAACAAATCTGGAATTTCTACACAGAGATCCCCACGACATTTCCCTCCAAACGATCGGCTCCTCTGTGCTCAATTATCACAATGACTTTACCGTCACTAGGCTGTACATCACCTTATTTAACATTGTTCACCAGAGACCAAATAACCCCTACAACACCTCTACTTTAAAACTTGGTACTTTGCATCTTTGCCATCGCCTCAAAGGCAACCAAATCAAGACTTATAAAATCATAACTTTTGAATTCAAATGGGAATAAATAAATAAAAGTTTAAATTTATCACCTTATACCTCCCATTCCATATTCATCCACCATATATAATAAGCCACGATTCCTTTAAAAACCCATCTTTTAAATGATCCACCACATATTAATAAAAATTATTTCAAAGAATCCACCCACTTGATCCACTTTATAACAAGCCATCCACGTGATCCACTTTTAAACCAAAGTATTAATGCATAGCCTCGATCCACCTTTATGGTAATAAACTTCATACTAAAAAACAAAAAACTTTACTGTAAAAACTTTCATACCTGTGTTACAGGTTTTTTCGCTCCTCCCGATGGCTTAATGGCGCAACAAAATCATGTGGAAGCCAAACCGTAAGTTCATCCTAAAATTTCCACTCCCTAAGCCACTTTGAACCCACAAAAATTCCTAATTTTCGCCCCCTTTATCAGTGCAAATTATCGCTCGTCCTGTAGTGTTAGACTTGCGAAAATTTCTGAATTTTCACTCCTTCAACATGGTAGACAAGGTGATAAATTTTTCACGATCTCGTTCTCTGCCTACGGCTTCCAACTAGCTCTGACACCACTTGTTAGGATCTTTAAAGCCACATAGATTAATTCCGCAACAGAAAACCAGATAAAACATGCACAGATTCAATCACACAGGAGACAACAGTTTACGTGTTAAAACCTTTAGGGTGAAGGAAACATCCACCTTCAGGGTGAGGGAAACATCCACGGGACAATGGCAACGACATTCTTATTATTCAATAAACCGGAGATTACAACCAGCAGCCTGGAGAGGGCTTGAATCCCTGGCTCAATATGTACCTCAAAGGCATACAACCAGCAGCCTGGAGAGGGCTTGAATCCCTGGCTCAATATGTACCTCAAAGGCATACTTATTTAAACAACTTCTCATTCAGTTATACAACACTGAATATAATAACTACTGCCCCTATTTTAGCTGAGTCGTTAAAACATGAAACATTAAATCTGCAACAAAACATGGTTAGGCAAAACCGCCTTATCCCAGATTCCTTGTCACCTTCCAACAAGGAGCTTTTTAAAATCTAGTTTGAGAAATATGTGTAATTCCTTTAATGCTAAATATACATTTGACATAAGACATTTAAAAGGATATTTTAATGTTCACTATAAATAAATATTTCAATATCCAATTTAAGTAAAAAAATTTCATATCAACATTATATATATATAGTTGAAGTGTGACATTTTAAAAAATATTACTAAAAGATTTGTGTTCAACATGGAGTTGCCATGTTTGGTCGAGCATATCTATAGACCCATTAAGGGAATCACATGCAGCTTACAAAGAATTGAAGCTGGGTGGGGAGGGTAACAACCATTCCTCCCAACTACCCAAGCTACATTTCATGGTAAAGTTGGTAGTTTTGTTTTTAAGTTGTTCCATTTAGAAAACCAACATGCACACAAAACTCTATATATTTTTATTAAACCAAACACATATATTTATACATAAACTTTTCCTCAACAACCTAACAAACTCATGAGGGAATCTCTCAACCACACACATAATTAGGATCTAATAGTTGGAGAGATCTCTCACAACTAACTAGATCTAGAACAAATCCAAACCAATGTGTAAGCATTAATTCTAACACCCTCCCTTAATGCTTACATCACAAATAACAACATTGAAATTTTAGAAAAAAATATTTTTCTCTACCACTTTATTCATTGAAGATACAATTGTTTTTTACCATCACTGACATATCTGTAATGAATGGACTACTAGCCATTCTATTGACATACTTCCATTTGTTGAAATACATAGTTTGTCACTACATTCACTAGTTATCTAGGAAAGTAGACTATTATATATTATTTCCATTGTTGTATTCCTCAGTCAGTTTTCTAGATAAGTAGTATAGATACAGAATGTACCATAACGTAATCTTACAAAGTAACCTTTCACAAACACACAAACTGTACACATAACCAATGACATCCTCCAAGAACCACAAGCTGTAACAGATTATAGACATAACTAAGCCAGTGATTTGTTCTTGTGGCACAACATACAGCAAGAATCACTAGTTTAAATTATGTTACTATCTATCTTCCAAACACTGTCACATATGTGGAAAGTGTTGCCCAGCCAAAGGAAAGGATTGATCATTCGTTCATGGGATAACACTCTACAGTGGCACATCGTCGAACTGCAGGATCAGGGACTGATCTAGTCTATGAGAATTCACTGGCAAATCTGGCCCCAACGAAACGTCATGGTGTCCCTACACTTGAGTGCTTTCCACTCAACAAAATCACGCCATCCATTAGAACCGCATAAGTTCTGCAACTTCTCTGGTATTTAAAACGATACCCACCAACCTCTTGTAAATCATTACATTTTCTCTTGAAAATCCACCTTTCCAAATGGAATGGTATTATTTTCTCTATCCAACCTTAGCCAAATTAGACATCGGATTTCTCCAAATATGAACTGTACAAAACCAACTACTATAAGATAAGAGACCCGTCTTATTTGTGTATGCCTAAAATAACAAAACAGAGAATATCCCGACTCTTTTAATGGCTCTTCGGCTCTTTCCCGTGGCTAGGGTTGCGTGGATCAAACCAACAACGTCTTCAATTTTTATTATTTTTGCAATCACTCCACACGGGCTTCAACTTGCAGTGATGATTTTTAGTTTTCTCCATGTTGTGCTCCACACTCTTCCACGCAGACTTCTTTACATTCAGAAACTCACTCACAAAATAAACACACTTAAACAAACACTCCACTCTCACACATTCTTGGGCATTCCCATAAGGGAGTCACACCTAGAGCTCCTAGCTATGATAACAATTTAGCAAACCAGCATGCACACAAAATTATGTATATTTTTATTAAATCAAACACACATATTTATATATAAAGTTTTCCTCAACAACCTAATATACTCATGAGAGAATCTCTCAACCACACACACATAATTAAGTTCTGATAGTTGGAGAG
This sequence comes from Picea mariana, assembly GCA_032191745.1. Lineage (NCBI taxonomy): Eukaryota > Viridiplantae > Streptophyta > Pinopsida > Pinales > Pinaceae > Picea > Picea mariana. The sequence goes on from JASDQU010739080.1 coordinate 232,935, forward strand.
ATCTTTAACAACTAACTAGATCTAACAAATTCAAACCAATCTGCAAACATTAATTTTAACAATTCCATCTTCTCAAAAGTTTTGAGAGGGTCATTTTTTTTAAGTTTAATCTGATAAACAATTTTTAAAAACCTTCAATAAACTTTATTTCAGAATGGACTCCTTGTTTTGATAAGCCTAAAAAAATATAATAAACATTATAAATCATCAACCATCTAAACAATATAAATGATCAAATAAAACTACTAGAAAACTAGAAATCTTCAAAACCAAAGACTAATAAAATAATGGAAATCTTCAGTGTGTCATTGAATGAGTGAGATCTCATACCATCATCTCAAACAAATATGATATATAGTCATGTTAGATCCATCTTAACTATAGATCTATCAAGTTCCTACCTAGATCAAATTCCTGGAAAAAGAGTTTGTACCTCCAAAGATTTGATCCCTTTTAATACATGATGGATACAAAATTAAGATATATCAAATGAAAAAATGTTTTCGGCTCAAAAATACAAATATTACATATTATATCTATAATATTTTTTTTTCCATATTTTACCATATTCATATTCATTGTTCAACTTAGAAATTACACATTTCTATAGTATTTATCGTATTGAAATGTAAACAACACACTTTATTTCTGTTGATGGAAAAAAAATGCTAAGTAGTAGATGTGTGTACCCGTTTCTCTCTATGCAAAAAAATATGCTCACATAATACTCTTAAATTATTTTATGTATATGTATTTTTGATATGTCAAGTATGCAGTCTCTTACCAAAACTGTGCACCCTTGATAGATACAGGAGGTCAAAGCAAATCGGCGATTAAAATAGGTAAATATGATTTCTTCCAAATCAGTAGAGGTGAATTTACATTTTGTTTCCATTAATTAATATTCTCTTTGGGGATTACTACCAATCTCTTCATTCGATCGTGGTGAATTTGCATTTTGTTTTCATTAATATTCTCTTGGGATATTGCTCTCAATCTCTGCATTTGATCGCAGGTTGCTCCATTGGAGGGGCTGTGCTGACAGCATTAGCAGTAGTACTATTCTTCAAATTTTATGTGAAGAAGAGAAAAACTCTTCGCAGGGATTTTACTAGTGTTTTCAGCAAACACAAGAGAAAGGACATGGAAGCAGCTGGACTCAGTGGGATTAATATAGGAAATTTGCCTATATTCTCTTACGAGGAACTTTGTCAGGCTACAAATTGCTTCCATGAGGAGAACGAAGTTGGGGATGGAGGGTTTGGGTCGGTCTATTTGGGAAAACTCGGGGACGGACGAAGTGTGGCCGTAAAGAGACTTTATCAGGACAATTCTAGAAGAGTCGAACAGTTCATCAACGAGGTGATGACAATTTCAACTTTGAATCATCCACGTGTGGTTCGTCTTTATGGCTGTGCCTATGAACACAGTCCAGAGCTTCTGCTCGTATACGAATTTGTCCCAAATGGGACCTTGGCCGATCATCTTCATGGCCATCGCAGAGGCCCCAAGGGATTACCATGGGACACTCGTTTGAACATTGCTACACAAACTGCCCAGGCTTTGGCTTTTCTTCACAGCCTTGATCCGCCTTTATTCCACAGAGATGTGAAATCCTCTAACATTCTCTTGGACGAGGATTTCAATATCAAGATGGCAGATTTTGGGCTTTGCAGGCTTATGCCTAATGATGCCTCACATGTCACCACTGCTCCTCAAGGCACACCCGGGTATGTCGACCCAGAATACCATCAGTGTTATCAACTGACGGATAAATCTGATGTCTACAGCTTCGGGGTTGTTTTGGTGGAGATCATCTCTGGTCAATTAGCAGTGGACATAAATCGGAAGAGAAGGGAAATCAACCTTGCAAACATGGCGATAACGAAAATTCAAGAAGGATCTTTGCATGAACTAGTGGATCAGCARCTGGAGATTGAAATGAATCAAAAGATGAAGGTCGTGGTAGGTGCAGTTGCAGAATTGGCCTTCAGATGCCTGGTGCCAGAAAGAGATGAMAGACCACAAATGAATGAAGTTGTTGCTCACCTCGAGCAAATCAGACAATCATGGCTTACCTCAACAGCTCCAGGTGAACAGTGGGGATCATTTTCCTACATCAAACAGCCAAGCACAGATCCAGTAACTCCTATATCTGTGCAAGACAAGTGGCCTAGCATAAGCTCCAGTCCCAATAGTAGTGCATAAATTTCTGTGTTATAACTGAGCAGCAGTACACCAAGGAGGACCATACTTCTCATCTACCATCTGATGATATCTAGCATGTACAGCTGTGAACCTATTCCTCTTCACGGTTTTTGGCAACCAACCAGTATCAGTACAATCGTTGCAAAGCAGTTGTTTTTGACAATATGGCCAGTTTACATAACATATTTAGCTCTAACTAAGAACAGTTTAAGTTCTAGCAAATTACTTGTACTATTGGCAAATGTTTTTCTTGTATTAGTAGATATGTGTAAATTATTAACAAATCTAGTTCATTATTATTCCGTGCTGTGCAGGACAGGATATATGGTAATAGTTTCTTAGTCAAAGGATATTGATTTTTAATTTGTAAAATTAAAATTGAAAAAAGTTATCTTAAATTATAAAATAGGTCAATTATCTTTATTATTATTGATTCCCAGTAGACCAATAGGGTCACACGAGAGTGATAATCTGTTTGTATTTCTTTAAAATCTATTTGTTTGCTTTGTTTTGAGGTAGAATGTGGCTAAATCGATTATGAGTTTTGATGGGAATTTAGTACGAAATAATTATCTTCCTTACTTCTTAATTTTTATGGGATTTTCACTCTCTCATTTCATTTTGGTGGGAATCTCTTTCCATCATTTTCTAGACCATTATTGGTCCATGTCCCACCCTGATCATGGATCCCCTTTCTTTTCCATGTCCATGGATCTTATGACATAGCCTTGTTGTATGCGATAGACTTATTTTGGGTATGATTCTCTTTTGAAAGGAATCTTATGACAGCCTTGTTGCATGTTATAGACTTATTTTGGGTATGATTCTCTTTGAAAGGAAAACTTGGCCTTTGTTTTTTATTTCTTAGGATGAAAGTTATTTAAATATCGAAATTTTCTTGATATAATTCTGGGTCATGGTTTTTGTATAATCATTATTTTTATCATTTTAAGATGTGTTTTTCCAAAAAAATTTCCCTTTGCATTTGAATTAGACCATTACTCCATTTAAATTTGAGTGATGTCTCACATTATTTTTCTTCTTCTTTGGAGTTGTCACATTACTTGACCTCTTCATCCTTTTTACATTACTAATTAATAAAATTTTAGTGGATTTTTCTTGATCCTGATTTACCCTTGTAGAACTTATTTTCCATCTTCCTTTAGTGTCCATTTTCATACTTTTAAATGCAATCCACTTCCATCAAAAACCTTACATTGCATTATCTCCCCTTTATCTTACAACTGGAGTCATCCATGAGCTTGCCTTTTTTTGTCATTTCTTGGTGTTCATTATTTGTAGTTATTAAGTTTCATGGGTCGTTTTTATTAGTATTTGTGTCTCACGTTGCTCACAACACTCTTTTCTTACTTAGGGTTACACCTCCTTATTTTATCATTATGGATTTTCATTTCTCCTTGATGTTTATTATTGATCGCCCTTACCCATTGAGCACATGTATTCCCTTTCCATTCCTTTAATTTTGTTGAGACAATTCCTTTTAATCCTTGGCCAAAGTCTTGATTTGAGAAACAAAAGGCAATGTGGTCCCTATAATTCCACCCTTTTGTCTCTTATATATGGATCTTATCCTTTGAACCCTCTTTTGGCCTTTATA
>JASDQU010739080.1:272107-286870 GCA_032191745.1 Picea mariana
CAAAGGGGTTTGAGTTGTCAGCATAAGAGAAATGGTCTTCACGCATGTATGATTCAGATGTTTGGTATCCTAGTGATGATATGATTATAGATTTGTTCCGCCCCTTCAAGGATGACTTGTTGCAGCATACTCAGGGTGATCTCCAATCATCCCTTGATACATATTTGTTCTGTGGGGATTTTAAGCCATTGTGCTTAGATTTTGATAAACACCAGGTTGTTGCCAGCCCGGGGCACTCCAAGGTCCACACTACCAAATGCAAGTACTTACATATTGAGACTTTTGGTGGGGATTTGTAGATAAAGATGAAATGTTTCCTAAGTTTGAGGGAGGAGTTTTTCTCTAGACATGAGGTTATCCCTTACTTCTTATATTCTTATTCGGGAAGCCATGCAATCTTCTTCCACTTTCTCATCTCCTCTCAATCTTCAACAAGTAGTGGATATTTGTGCGTAAATGAAGATGAACCGTTGCCTATATACAATAGTCCTCTTCAGAGATGGATTGACCAGGGTTGTGGTTGCACTTTCAGGTAGGATGATTAGGCTGAATTTCCAACAAGATTTCCTCCCTCCCACCCATCTCCATGAGTTTCATTTTACAATTGATTATATATCTATTGATGCCCATGATCATTTTGTCCTTGACTTATCTTTGTCATTTCACATGATTAATCACATGGGGAGATACTTTGATGGGATGATCAACTTGTTGCACTAGTTGTATGACTTCACCTAACATCATCTATCACCTGATCTTCAAGGCCCTAAGGCCCCAAGTAAGGAGGTAGGTCATCTTGATTTCCTTGCATTTTGTATCTTGATTGCTTATGTTAGTTTAGATGCATTTCATATTTCATTTTGATCTACTTGCATATTGATTTCATGCTTAGTTTAGAATTTTTTGAAAAAATGCTCAAATTTTCTTTTCTAGATTAGTTTCCATTTTTTATTTTTATTGACAAAGGGTGATATAACCACCCTAGGTTTTATGGTTTTTTATTTCAGTGTAGGCACAAGTCTACCAGGAGATGTTGCGGTTCTCATGCACTCTACGGTGAGCACATGTACCCAAGTAGGAGCCAAATGTTCTCCCCATTTTGTGGGATAACTAAGGAGATGATGTCTCGAGGCCCTCGGGTTGCAGATATGGAGTGCCAAGAGACCACATGACCAACAATGTCCACTTGCAAATACAAAATCCCACTCTATCACCACATTCTGATCCATTGTCAGTGCATCCACCACACCAACTAGCTTCTGAAAGGAAGATGGGTCTTTCTCCATGTGGTACAAGTCAGGTATTGTGGCAGGTAATCACCCTAATATTTGAGGCATTTAAACATGTTGTATTTAAGCTACTTTTGATTATAGAACGCATGCTTGGACATTATGATTTTGACCTTGTTTCACCTTGGTGAGTGTCATAGATTTACTAGTAAGTGGCCAACCTTTGGGGAAGGTTTGTGACTGGGGGTCCCTTAAAGGGTTATCATACCATTCTCGACCATACTTATCACTTTCTACTCATTATACTCCCATCATATTGTCCTCTCCCAGGTCCTTTGAATTTATTGACACAAGAAGGGCATGTAAATCTTTTCATGGGAAGAAGGAGTTGAAGGCCCATAGGGATTGTTATTAGCTAAAAAGATAAAAGCTTAAATATAGACCTTCTAGATGCTTCGCCCAGGGATCCCTGAGAAAGCAATGAAATGCTTCTCTATAAGAAAAGGGGGACCTACAAAATAAATGATAATGAATGCTTAAGGGGTTAGTTGGAGGATAGGAGGTCTCATCACGAGCCAACCTATCATGATCATGTGTATTTAGAGTTTTGAAATTACCACCATCTAGTCACCAAGTCAGAGTAGTGGCTCTCAGTTACACAACTGAGAGAAAGGGGGTCTCATCACGAGCCATCCTTCTCATATTCGTGAGGTATTTGTGAATGACACTGCCATTATCTAGACACCACGCCAGGACATTGGCCTTCAACTTGTTCCTTGAAACATGAAATAAATAACAAAGAATGGAAAGAAGATGGGCTTGGAAAAAGTGCATTGCAAACGAAGGTGCCACACACCCTCTACAAAGGCACCCATAAATGAGATAATACGAGCCCTTGTATGTCATGAAACTCATCAACCTATGAAGTCTAAACCCATTCCACCACCTAATCCACTACATAACCTTGAAGGCAATCCTCGGGAGCATCTCCTACTCGAGGGCTTTGGTCTACCCAATAGGGCTCCTATGACACCCCTCCCATACTTAAACTTGGTCAATTGTATAGGGTTTTTGAGCATTTGTTTGATTTGATGAGGTAGTTTTGATGCACGTGTTTAGGTGCCTTGCTTATTAGATGTGATTTACACTTGTCATGATATATTTGACTTGAGATATTTGGAGGGTGCACCCTTATGTTTTGTAGAACAATGCTTGGTGGCCAGTTTTGGGAGAACAAGCCTAGTTTGGGCTTCCATGAGGCGAGAAGCCCATGGGATGGATTCTTAGGGCCCGCATGCTAGATGTCAGAGACATGGCTTTGGAGGCGTATAAGACATCATGACAGACCTAACCTAGCCCCTACCACCCAAACAACTTTCCTAGGAGAAGCAAAACGTCAGCTCCTTGAGGGTTAACGTCATGAGGGGGCTAGGGTTTGGTGGTGACAGAGTTGCACATTGACACTTGGTATATTTTCACTGGATGAGGAATGGAGAGTCTTAGCACATGATGAGAAGGCTCAAAGAGCCACAACGACTTCCACATCTTCTCCAACGACTTTCTCAAGTGCCAAAATGACCCCTAAAGGGGTGACATCATCTTGTTCTAGGGTTGTTGATCCGGATTATGTTCAGAATGAAATGAAAGCAGAGAAATTACAATGAAATACTAATGAAACTTTCTAGAAACAGAGAAATGCAACAATACTTGATTTCTATTAATGAAAGAATTGTAAAGAGATTATAAAAATACAGAGTACAAGACTCACTAGAATGGTGGCATCTTTATCTTTGAGAAGAGATGCGATGACTGTGCTCATTCGCAAGAAGATGATTACAATGAGGCTCTGAAGGCCTTTTTATGTTAAACAAGAATGCCAAAAACCTAGACATCCAAAAACCTAACCCTAGGAGATGATATGCCAAAAATCACGTGGACCCCATTTGGGTAAGTTAGTACATTAACTTCCCGGGGTTATAAATTTTTCATATGATCTCCGTTTTAGGCGCGTGATAGCCCATTGGAAAGGTCTTTTAGATAACTATGCATTATGCTGTCAAAATCTGACTTCGTCTACAATTTGACTGTGGCACGCCAAAATAAAATTGTTTAGGGCCCCAAAACGACCCTAGAAGTACATCAAGATGTGATGACATGAATACATACAAAATAAGCTAGTTGGATTAGGTGGGAGGCCACCAGTATCCAGTTGGAAGATGTGTAGGGATTTAGACAACCCTGAAAGGGTAAAATCCTCAATTACAAAGAAGTACAAAAGAACATGTTGAACTAAAAACTGACAAAAGGAGCCAATTGGAACAAGTGGGTGGTCACCAATATCCACCTGGATCAATCCTCCCCCCTTAGGAAGCAATGGTCTCCATTGCGTTGAGTGCCTAGGGAAGAGGGGAAAGCTTTTTCTGAATCTGAATCTTGGTGAGTTGCGTGCCTTGTTGGAGAAGTTTTGCTTCTTGGCTTGTGGAAGACTGTCACAACCCTGTGGCTGGAGGGTTTGAATCTGTTCTACAAACCTATTGTCTCTGGGTTGGATGGGGCATTGTGTGGGCACCATTGTAGGTGAAGAAACAATATATTCTTTTTCTTTAAAAATATGTTTTTGTTCGACAGAAGGTGTTGAGGCTGCAGTGGTTGTAGCGGTCTTCTGTGCATCCTTTGAACAGACTGTGAAGAGGATGAATTTTGTAGCATGAGAGATTACTTTGCGGCACTGTTTTGGTGGAGTAGTAGTCAGAACTACCTCTGGTATCTGATAGAGCTGACCTCCCAGAGTAATAATGACACTACGAGGTCTAGACTCATAGAAAGCATGACATCTCCACATATATGGTTTGCCCAAAACCACATCACAGACATCAAGAGGGGCGACATCACACACCACCTCATCCTTGAAGTGCTAGATGCCATAGGATAGGAGACACTGTTGGCTGACACAAATATCTCATCCATGGTGAAACCACCCGATGTTGTATGGTTGCGGGTGTGGTGTTGTCGACAACCCCAACTGTTTGAAAACTTTAGCTAAGATGAGGTTCTTCTGGCTTCCATTATCAACAATGAAATGCAATGGGGTCCCCTTCACCCACATCTGTGAATGGAAGAGGCGCTCCCCCTCTTCAGGATATATTAATTCTTCTGGTTGGATTGTTGCGGTCATGACACTGGCAGTGGGGTCTGTGTCAATGATCTGTCTGTTTTCAATATTTTCTAGATCAGATTTCGAATCAGGGTTTGTCTTCATGTCTTTGACCTCGACCACCAATGACTGTTTCGAGTGACATTCATCGATGTTGTGCCAGGGGATTTTGTGGAAGTCACACCACTTCCCAGTGTCATTCTTGATCTTCCCTTTACCCCTTTTGTCCTGTGTCTTGGATTGGTTGTCTAGAGGATATTGGTTAGGGTTGTCTTTACCGTACTTTGGTTGTTGCATATTTGCAGACCCGAATTACCATTTGATCTGGTGCCTAAATTTCTGCTCGATTTTGACAACATATTGATAGGAAGCTCCCAATGATGAGATGTTTAGGAAATCCATTTCGGTTTGGATGTACCTATGCATAGCCCCACGGTATTTTAGAACCAGATGTCGCTCATAGTTTTTGATACCCATCTTGGTGTGCAAGGTATGAAATTATTTGTGAACTCTGTCACTGTTTGGATCTTCTCTTACCACAATGTGGTCCATCTCATGTACTGGTCTTCATAGTTATCAACATGATAATACTGTTCTTTGACTGTATCCACAAAAGAATCCCAAGTTGGCTCGACCCCATATATTCTAGATTCCTCTGTGGAACTTTTATCTCAATAAGTTTCCCACTAATGTTTGACATGGGGGAGAGCCTTGAGGAATGTGAAGGTGATCTTTTCCCTGTCGAAAAAATTTTGAACAGAAAAATAACCTTCAAATAGATTTAACAATTTTTCTAGGGCATCCGCATGTATCTGACCTTCAAATATAGGAATATCAAAATTAACTTGTACCTTGAAGGGAGAGGTTCCTCCAAAATGACTGCTTGATGAAGATGCGTCTGTTTCTATCGGAAAGCATTGAATAATGTGTGCAAAATTCTCCATCATTTCGTCCCTCTGTCATGCGAGATATTGCTCAAGCAATAGGTTAATAGAATCTTCTTCTCCAACATCTTTCTTTTCTACCACCATCGAGGGTTTCTTGGGTGTGCGAGAGTGATTTTCCTCAAGAGAGAAAAACTCAAAACCCAACGGGCTATACTCAGACCTCATCGAGGACATGCGCTGAAAAATGATTAAGAGCAACCTGCTATGATACCACTGATCCGGATTATGTTCGGAACGAAATGAGCACAGAGAAATTACAATGAAATACTCATGAAACTTGTCAGAAACATAGAAATACAACAATACTTGATTTCTATTAATGAAAGAATTGTAAAGAGACTGTAAAAATACAGAGTACAAGATGCGCTAGAATGGTGATAGCTTTATCTCTGAGAAAAGATGGGATGACTGCGCTCATTCGCAAGAAGATGATCACAATGAGGCTCTAAAGGCCTTTTCATGTTAAACATGAATGCCCAAACCCCATACATCCAAAAACCTAACCCTAGGAGATGAAACGCCAAAAGTCACATGGGCCCCGTTTGGGTAAGTTAGTACATTAACTTCCTGGGGTTGTAACTTTTGCATTCGATCTCTGTTTTAGGCGCGTGATATCTCGTTGGAAATGTATTTTAGAGAAATATGCATTATGTTGTCAATATCTTACTTCGTCTATAGTTTGATTGTGGCACGCCAAAATAACATTATTTAGGGCCCCAAAACAATGGATCAGTTTCTTTTGTGTAAAAGTGAATTTTAAGATGGATTTTTTAATATTATTTTGACGCAAGGGGTAAGATAAGGGTTGTGGACCCCTTATCTTATGTATTACCCTTGATAAGTGGAAACACTATGAGTTAGACATTTTGTATAAATAAAGATCATGAGATTCTGATTTGGAACATAACTCTCCCATTGTGAAGAGCTAAGGACTGAAATTTTCGTTACCTTGAATATTTTTGTTCTCATGTGCTATGGTATGGTGTTCTCTTTGGTTATGGACTACATGATGATGATGCACTAGCTCTTGGAGGTATTTCTAGCTATTTGTGGTGGTTTATCTTGACATTTTATGGTTTATATTGTTGCTATTTGGATTGGTAAGACATTTAACTTGTTGCTATCATTTGTAATTCAAGCTCAAGGTTGATTTTTTCTAAGGCTAGGTAGGGAGTATAAGTGCATACACCCATACGTTAGCTCCACCATAGATTTAAGCATATAATTATTGTTTGTACAGGTTTGCTAAGGAAGTATAAGGACATACACCCCTTAGTTTAAACCCTAGCTAGTTTACTTTCCTTGGGGAATAAGAGGATTTATACCCCCAAGGAGGTAGTAGATCTAGCACTTTACTTTGTTAACCCATTAACCCACTAATCAAAGGCACCAGTCGTTGCATTGGAGAAATAAAACATTGTATTGGTAAACATGAAAAGTTGAAGTCTTGAAGTTCTCTCACTTGGATATTGTTCTTTGAGCCTTAGGCTATCTTTCCTTGTTGAGGTTTGCAAAGATCTAATCCTCTAAACCTAGATAACTCCTAAACTAACCCTAGAAATTAGCTATAACTTCTCCCTAACAAACTACTAACCCTAGCACACTTTTTAGACTAATTTAGTGTTATTTTTGTTGGTTAAATTTTATATTATAAGGCTTGGTTTTCTACAACCATAAGGCAGATAAATTTCACTGGATTAAACTTTTTGTGATAGCCTTGTTTTTATGCTAAAGTTTTGTTCTTTCATTCTTGAGTTGAAGTAGTCTTTACTAGCTAGTCTCTTGCTTATTCAACCAGAATTTTAGCACTTATTTTGCAGCCCTTATTATATTTTATATGTTGATATATATCATTGATTTCAGTTGTAATTAGGGACAAGAAGATTAAGTTGATTTTCCACCTAACATACTGCGTTGTATACTTGATTTTCATTGTGTCTCAGGCATGTATTTTCTCTTGGTAGGTCACTAAAAGCATTGGCAACCTCAAGCAACCCTCAAGACTAATTACCTAGTTCCCTTTGGCATCTAGAAACTTGAACTTTAGTGGCATCCATTCATACTTTTCATTTTTCGTCTCAATTCCCCCTAGGGTCACGAAGATTCCCCCCTTGAGGTGAATACCTCACCTCTAAATTGATGGGAACACCTATCTAAGGTGACAGTGGGTAGGTGCTCTTTAATTTGTTTCCATTTTGGTGGTTGGGTCAGGCTTTGCCCAACCTACAACTTATGTGATAACACATTTAAATTTAATTTTATATTTACCTAATCAACTAATTTTTATTTTCAATAAGTTATCTATATATAATTTTTTTTTGCACGATGCATTTCTCAAGGAAATCCATTGAGCACTTCCCCTCATTTTGAGGAGGGTACCGAGGTTAAACCACATTTTGTAGAATCCCATAGCTTTGTCAACAATGTACTCATTTAAGAGTTCAACATGTCACTTATGGGAATTGAACCTGGGTAGGGAGGTTAACACTCCTCTTCTCAACTCGGGGTGGCAGGTGCAGGTGGAGTTATATTCTCCTTTGGAGGACATACTATACTTACTTTGTCATGGAGCCTAGGAACAACAACAAATAATCAAGCTGAGGTGTATGCTCTTTTTCGAGGATTGTTTTTGGCCTTGTTATCACACATATTGTAGGTTGGGAAAAGTCTGATCCAATCCACAAGAGTGAGACATCTATGGGAGTAGATACCTACTGTCACATTATATATATACTCCCCTTGCTTTCGTGATGATAAGTCACCACAAGGGGGGAATCCCGGTGACCCTAGGAGGATTGAGATGGAAAATGATAGAATGACCAATGAAGCCCTTATAACACAAATTTGTAAGTGGTAAAAGGCTTGGAAAATATTCTTGTTGATGAAGGGTTGTCGCCAAAGATTTGTGTACCTGCAAGACAAAGTTAAACCTGCCTAGAACAAGACACAAGATAGATATACAAGCCTTATATCATGGGGGGACTAGCAAGAAATCTTGCTTTCCCAATATTGCAACAAAGAAGAAATATATACCAGCAATGTAAAATATTAAATGATTGCAAAATATGTTGCCAAAAGTCAAGTAGAAGATATTAGAAACTAAGTTAGCAATGATTAGTTTGACTTCCACTGAATAGCACAAGACTTTAGTGGCAATTAGGGTTGTTTGTTAGGTTTTATCAATAAATTATTGTAACAGCCAAGTGGCTGTAGCAAACAAATGCAACGACAACAAAATCTAACCACTAAAATCAACAAACAATCCACCCAAAAGATAACCAATGACAAGTAGATTAAATATGGCAGCTTGCAAGCAAATTTCAATGGCAGATACGTCTGTAAAGAGAGAGTTTTAAGAGTGTTTTATTGCAACCCTAATGGATGTATCTTTGAGTTTATTACAACAAGAGAATTCCTTGGCTAAAATAGATGCCCTTAGGGCACACACAAGCTTATGACACTAAGAAAATAATCCAACTTGAATAAATACAATATCTCTCAATTTCACATATACCAATGCAATGATTTTATTTCTCCAATGCAAACTAAGATTAGTGCCTTGTCAAAGGGTTATGGAGTCTCCTTGTGTAAGGTTAGATCCACTACTTCTCTAGGGGTGTAATCATTTTTAATCCCTAGAGTAAGTAAATCTAGGAGGGTGTATGCCCTTTTACTCCTCCTAGAAACCTTTTGCAATAGCTTATCCAATAACAATTATGATGAATCCTGGTGGAGGGTGTAAGAACTTATACTCCTCCAAGGGTCTAGACAAGAATAACCATGAAACAAGAAAGAAACACCAACAATATGCAAAAATTCCTTACCAATTCCAAGAAAAATTAAGATAAACCCTTATATACAAAGAACATTCCATCACCATAGCAAGAGACAAGCATCCAAGAGATAGTGCCCCACTTTAGCTCCAAAGACAAGTGTTTAAGCATCCAAAAATTGCACAAGAGAGAGAGAGAGATGCGATTTTCCCAAGAGGGGTGAAAATTTTGACCACAAAGTATGCAATTCTCAAGTGAGATGATATGATAAAATGAAAAGAGAAAGCCTCTATTTATAGGAGGTCTTGCCAAAAATGTTTGTCCACATTACATTAGGGTAAAATACAATTAGGGAGGTTGACCTCCTCTAATTTCCCCTTTACATTTTCAACATTCAAATGTACCAAAAGATTCCCCTAAAAAGGTGACATCATGCCCTAATTAGCCTCCAAATGAGACGTTTTGACCTTTAGAAGAAGTCATTAGGCCTCTAAAGGCCATGGACCAAGCCTCCTAGTGCTCCAATGCATGGAAGGAGTCTCTATCTCCATCAAAGCATGCCAAATAATCATCAAATCATCATCACCATCACCAAACCCTAGCCCCCAAGTGTGATGTCATGCCCTAAAAGTGATGTTTTGAGCCTCCAAGGTCAAACGTTGGGCAATAGGGTGCTAGCTCTGCTTCCTTCATGTGCCCTCTCATGCTTCTAAAGGCAACGTCTATCATCCAAATGTCAAAGGAGAGGGGGAGAAACATCGATCCTATGGGATCCATGCCCCAAGTTAAGGTCCAAGTGACCGTCTGCCTCCACGAAATGTCTTTCCACTTGTCAAGTCTCTACAAAGACAAGAAAATTCACCCTCCATGGGCTCACAAGTCACAAGCATCATGTCAAGTAAGCCATATATAATAAAAGAACCACCCGAACATTTGCATCAAATCCCCCCTTTATAAATAAGCAAATGATCAAAGACCTTATGAAACTTGTCAAATTTAGGTATGGGAGGGTTGTCACAGTGACCTATTGGGTGAGTCATTTCACAAGTCCAGGAGTGTTTCCTAGGTGGACCCTCTCTAAGTCATGTAAAGAGTATGAGGTGTATGGGGGCAATACTTTTGGGCATGGGTTTTCTTAACATGGGCTCATATTGTCTCATTTATGGGTGTCTTTGTAGAGGGTGTGTTTCCCTTTGTTCGTGATGCATGTTTTTTCCAAGCCCTTTTTCCATTTAATTTATTAGAGTGTTCCTAGGTTGAAGCTAAAATGGGAATTCTACATAAGCATTAAAAACATTTCCCACCTTAACTCTACCCTAGTCACACTATGCTTCCCCAAGTTGAAGACGATGTGTGGGACTTCTACCTAAGCATGAAAAACATTGCTCACACATGCTCTACCTTGGTTGGCATGTTTAACTAGTTATTTATTTTACGGATCCCATCAATTTTTTGTGAGAAACATTTCATTGTTCTTGGGATCCTTGGGCAAGCATATGGAAGGTTTATGATTGGATTTTATCTTTTTCCATCTACAAGCCTTTGGGCCTTGTTGTGGGTGGGAATGCCTCCTACGAAATTAGCATTTAAGGGCTCTAATCATTCATGCAGAAAATGACCATTTCAAATGCCTCTACTCTTTCCTATTCTCCCAACGCAAAACCCCACATTCATGCAATACAAAAGTGTAAATGAGATTCGGTAACTCTACCTTAAGTCCTTCAATTGATGTCAATCCCTTTGCTTTCACTCGCTCTTTGATTGCAAGCCTCCTCCCAAAGCTGACCTGCATTCACACATGAACAAACAAAAAGCTGTGAACATGCATTTCATATACTAATTGTTGGGTTAGTTGTGACAATATCATAAAATAAACATTCAACTTGAACACATGATATGGTGGGACGAGAAAAGTATTTCTTTTTGTATTAATTTTCATAAGAGTAAACTTTACAATATGTGGCCGACACTGCTCCTCGAACCTGGTCCTGGGCTCCTCTTCACAATGCACCAACTACTCAACCTCACAATACAATTGCAGGAAATTGGAGCAAAGGGGGGATAAATTTGGGCAGAGTTTATATACTCCTCTTCCTCCTTTCAAATGGGACCCCTACCCCTTCTTTTATAGGCTATAAGGAGCTAGGTATTTGGTTGAGTGACTGGCCATGCATGGTCGAAA
The DNA here is from genome assembly GCA_032191745.1 of Picea mariana. Lineage (NCBI taxonomy): Eukaryota > Viridiplantae > Streptophyta > Pinopsida > Pinales > Pinaceae > Picea > Picea mariana. The sequence goes on from JASDQU010739080.1 coordinate 283,393, forward strand.
GGTTTAATTAACTTACCCAAAACTGTGTGTTTCGTCGGCAACTTTTTGTTTTTCGTGCTTTTGTAGATACACATGGGCTGTAGTGGGTCAACTAGAGTGTACACGCGGGCTGTAGTGGGTCAGCTAGAGTGTACACGCGGGCTGTAGTGGAGCAGGGTGCATGTGCCTTTAAAAAGGGTGTTTTTAAGAAGAGTTGTTCAGTACTAGCTTGGAAAAGAAGAAATATGAGATGGCATGATGCCAGGTAAGCATGTATGGTGCAAATTAGGGTTATAACAAATGCCCCCTAATGTGTGAGGTCAAAAGAGCATCTAATGGCCGAAATACATTATCAATCTTCACCAACGTACCAAACAAGTGAGCCCAGGGACCAGAAATCAGGAGGTGCCATTTGCAAAATAACAATTGTCTCACCGAGGTGGGCATACCCATGCTTGGGATGAAATAAAATCATGGCTACCAATCAAATACACTGTATATCCATGTCATATAACTATATAAAGTGTAGCCGCGAGCAATACACAACGGAGCTACATCTCGAAATAAAAAAGATATACATGTATAGTATCCATCTTCTAGAAGCTGATAAGGCCTGATGGCTGGAGATGAGGTCTTCAGAGATCGAGCAACAACTTCAAAATATTCAAAACTTGGATAGGAGTGTAATATGAGTGTACGACTTCACTACCCAGAGGTCTTCGATGACTCGTTGGGTATGGACTAGAGGATCTTGATGATCAGACTGAAGGCTTCATTGATTTCAAACAAAGACTTGATTGGATTTTCGGGATGGCCGGGCATGAGGGCAAGAGACAAGCTGCAGAAGGGCCGACTCAGGCTTGGTAAAACTTCCCTTGGGAAATAGCACGACAAATGATGAGACTCAGGCAGCATGGCATTAACATAAGTTCACGAGGTAGGAGGCAACACAAACTCTCCATATGTTTGGAAGAATAACCAAACGGAGGAGGACATAGCTCAATGTAGTGGGAACAATTTCTTAAGGTCATATTAAATCCCAAGGCTTGATGAATAAATGGAAGAATGTGCTTTATCCAAGGGCGACTCTTTGTGCTGCCAATACAAAGAAAATACTTTTCCCTTCCTCTTTTTGGGGTATATTTGATTTTTTTGTCTTTTTCAATAATTTTGGAAAAAGAATAAAAGAATGTTACGTTACAAAGGAGGAATGAGTGTCGCAAACATACGAGTTCGAGGTGCAAGGACAAGACTGATGTTCTAAGACACTTAGAAAAAATCCCTCTTGGGGCCAAAGGTGTCAAGATGCAGAGGCAAAGTGCTACAAGGCTTGCATATAAGGCATGCTTCAGATGGTTCAGTTGAGAGAAACATGGAGCCGACATTAGACCAAAGATGCAATTATGCAAACATGTTTAACAAAGAACACAATGGTAACATCCTTCGATGTAATTTTAACGAGCCCAGAGAAGGTAAGCTTGGTGGTTTTTCATATTTACAGAGTCTGAAAAAATGTAAAAGGAGACTCCAATGGGGTACCTTTTTCGAAGGTAGTCTAGTCGGTTCGAAAAAGGGGAAACTAGCATCGACAAGACGTCTATTCAAAACCATTTTAATGAGTGTGATAAAGACAAGATCACTCGACCATTTTTTAATTCTTAAGGAGTCTGAAAAAAGCTTAACTATGGACTCCATCAGGAATGTTCTTCTGAACCATTTTAACAAGTGTGAAAGAATAAGGTCACTCGACGATCTTTTCAATTTTAGGGAGTCTGAAAAGAGCTTAACTATGGACTCCATGGGGGTTCCTTTTTCGTAAATTTAGTCCCTCAGGCCCAAAAAAGGGGTAAAATTATACCTGAGGGTACTCTTCTAGAGAACCAAGGCCTGTAGAGTATACCTTTGTTCGTACAGTTGACCATCCGGACCGAAAAAGGGTTAAACTACCGCCGGACAGACATGACTTCAAATTTCAGTTTAATGAGCGTGAAAGGCCACAAGATCGCTTGACAATCCTTTCATGTTTAGAGGGTCTGAAAAGGGCTTAAAAGAAAACCCATTGAGGGCTACGACTCATGTATGAAAATCGTTCAAGTAGAGCCCTCTGCTAGGCTCAGACCAAGAGTCTCTTCGATAGTCAACTTGGAAAGTCTCCCAAAAGGGAAGAAAACACAAACCATGGTGTAAGCCCTCCCTTGGTATAGAAACCGTAGTCATGGCTTCAAGGATAGCCTCATCTGAAGGCAATTCAAAATTCGAGAAATCACGCAAACAAGGGTCGACAATCCCTAAGGGTGAAGTAAACTGACCATACTCCATATGACGATGGAGGTTCTGGCCAGGACTGGCAGAGTCTATCAGCGAAGAATCACAAGCATGAGGGCTTGAGATCTACAAACAATGAGATCAGACTCGGAAAGATACTCAAGCCTACTTGGACCAAGAGGGGGAAACAAGCGCTCCCATGCCCCCATTGGATAAACCAATGGGTCAATTGTTGAGACTAAGTCTCGGGAAGACCAACATGATTTCATAGGTTCTTGCTCAAAAGCAATTGAACATCGAGGATAAGATGCCACATAATTAACCTGTGGCGGGGTAGAGTCTACACGAACACTAGGAATATATAAATGGGTAGTCTGAAATAATGCTGAATTAGGATGGTGATTATCAGATGCCAGCTGGTTGATATTGACAATGCTTCCATTGTGAGGGAAATGCATCACCTGGAAGAGCATAGATACCACAACGTTCAAAGAATATACATAATCACGCCCGAGAAGCATATTGAAGTCTAACAGGCCTTGCACCACTATAACATCGACATAGACAATATTCCCTCCTAACGAGATAGGCAACTGAGGAAGAATCCTAAAAAATTCACTAGAACGTCTGTCAAAAACCAACAACTCATGTGAAGCAGACACAAGCTCGGGAGATCCCAAGACTTTCCAAACTGAGGAGGATAAAATACTTGCAGAAGCTCCTTCATCCATAATACATCGATAAATGTTTGTTGAATTAACTTCAACCCTTATTTGAAAGGGTGTGGAGGAAGGAAGACGAGGCTCAACAAGGTCATTCCAATCAAAGGAAACCATCCTAGGACTTGGAGGGGGTGTGCTCATAGCGAGTGGAATGCCCCCTTGTTTTGAAAGTACTGAACTAGAAATGCTAAAAACATAGTCGGTAGACACTTCACTCCCTAAGAGAGGAGTGGGATCAGCTGAAGACTGTGTCGGTGTGATCACTTTCTCAATCAATGGCTGCATAGGTTGAGAGACTACATGGTCTAAAGGCACCTCACCCCTCAAAAGAGGAGTGGGATCAGTCAATGACTGCATGGACATGACCACTTTCGCAACCAATGGCTGAATAGGCTGCAAGACTACATGGTATAAAGGTACCTCACCCCCCAAAAGAGGAGTGGGATCAGTCGATGACTGCATCGGCATGACCACTTTCGCAACCAATGGTTGAATAGGCTGCGAGGCTACAT
>JASDQU010739080.1:326565-342761 GCA_032191745.1 Picea mariana
ATTCTTTGATATTCCTCTTCCTAGACTTGCAACAAATTCAAACTAATGAAAATTGAAATATGTAAATTCCTCCCACTCCACAAACACTAGGATTCCCTTGATATACCCCATCAAAATATATCTAAGCCCTATATCTAAGCTCTGATACCAAATGTAGAATTTAACCTTGTACAATATCTATTGCAAACAGATATTCAGTAAAAGAACAGAAAATATACAATGACAAATACAAACACTACACAGAGATTTTTCCCTTGGAAACCCAAACCGGGAAAACCAACATATTCTATATTCATTCATGTATATTACATTGTTTACAATACAATATACATATAGGAGCCAACGACATCCAAAACCCTAAACCAATGACCTGGATTAGTCCACAACCCTAATTCCTTAACCGGAAATAGAAAACCATCGGCAAAAAACGTGTGTCGAAAAATCACCTAAATATGTGACACGTTTCTCGAGGCATGTGACACGTTTCTCGAGGCACGTGACATGTTTCCCGAGTAAAAATAATATAACACATACCCAACATTATCTACATTCTCTTCTGCAACCTATTTGGCTGGTTTAGCTACCTTGAGTTGAGGGAAACTGTTCAAGATATTTAGACTTTATGGTGCACACTGAAAAGGAGGAATGATATTGCCTTAAAAAATACTAGCATTTCTAGATAATTAAACCATTATGCCACTATTATAGGAAGAGCCTTATATTTTTTTACAACCACATTTAAATCCCATTTCTTGAGACATTCATCAATTGAAATTCTAGACCAATATTTTTTAACACCATTTGATGATTCCAAATCTTTCCAAACTTGAAGGGTATATGGATAATTTATGAGGATATGAGTTACAACCTCCTCCTTGGCCTTGCACAAAGCACACCTGTCAGGTTCAAACTTATTTATTTTTTGCAAGTTATCATAGGTCAACACTTCGTATTTTAGATCCAACTATATCAATATGTAATATTTTAGTGGACACTTGTACTTTCATATCTTCTTCCACCACCATATAGTTTCAATTGTTATTTCATCCTCGCATAGAACCTTGTAACTTAGCATTGGGGAGTGGTATCCTCCAAGGGGATTTTTTGACCATATTAATTCATCTTCTTCATCTTTAATTATTGCATGACTACTCTTGATCCTTTGAACATATCCATTCCATATCACAACCTCTTCGTCTTGAAAACCTAAATGTATTGTTAGCTACCATTCAAGAGTCCAAATTGAGGTAATGAAAGGATAGAGTACATAGCCATCTATCTTTAAGATAATTTATGATACCTTTAGGAAGCTTACATTTTTCTCTACAATCATCCCAATAATTCTCATCAAGCCTAATGTTGTGGCCATCTCCTATTGTCCATACAAACCATCTTCCTATGAGGGAAATAACTTCATAGTAGATTTCTAGGTAGTTGTCCCATTTTGGTGATTCTTGGCTGGAAGTATTATCCATTCCTCAATAGATATAGGTTCAATATATTTCTAAGAGGCCACTTGAACCCATAAGCCTTTACCGAAAAACATTTTCCATATATATTTGACAAATAGGTTTGTGTCAATTTAAATATTATTCCTCATCCCCTCATCTCCTTAGGAATTTCCCATCCATTTTACTAATGGAATACCCCTTGAGTCGATTCTGAGAGGCCATAAAAATATAAAAATAATTCTTTTGAGTGTGTCCAATATCCCTTTCGCAATATAAGCCAATGTCACCCAATACACTAGAATCATTTCAATAATATATTTTCCACAATATGAGCCTTCCACCCCTTGACAACCAATGATTACACTAGACCAAGAGTCTCTTAACTACTTTAGCTATAAGCCATGCCTAGTCCTTTGTACCATAATCATTTGGATTTATGAAAAAACAAGATACTTCAGGCCCTCTTGTAAGTCCACCTAACTGAAAGGAAACAAATCAAAGAAAAATCTTATCTTATATTCAATTCTTGGAAAAAGAAAATGTGGATTTTCTTATATTTATCATCATTCATGTTGTTGTACAATACAAATCCAATGTCTTTTAAAGCTTCATTGAATCCTTCCTGGATCAATCAATGAACAATAAAATTTCATCTACAAACAATAAATGGGGAAAACAGACCATTATGCCAATCTTAATACCCTTCAATGTACCACTTATTTTTACCTCTATCAATCCCCTACTAAGACCTTCAACTATAATTAGGAATAAAAAGGGAGAGAGAAGGCATCCCTATCGTGACCCCTCCATGGCTTGGAAAGTTATGAAGATCCATTGCTTATAATATAAAAGGAAACTGTAGATACACAAATCATGATCTGGTTGACATATTTAAGTCAAAAGCCTAGATGAATCAACATAAGCCTCAAATAGAGCTAGTTAACCCTGTCATAACATTTTGATAGGGTAATCTTAACCACCATTGTTGAACACTTCTTTGTTTCGATTTTATGCAAACCCTCCTAAGAAACCCCTATTGCTTTGTGAATTTCTTTCAGTTTAAAAAACCAAATTGCTCATGAGATATATGTTTAGACAACAAGTTTTTACCCTCTTAGAAATTATTTTATAAATATAATTACACAATGAGATAAGCTTGAAATATTACAAATAAGAGGCATTATTATCTTTTGGAATTAACTCAATGAAATTTCAATTAAATGTTTCCAACATCCTTCCATTTACTCTAGATTCCTATATAATCCTTAATAAACCTTCCTGTATAACTTCATAAAAGATGATAAAATATTCCATCGACCAACCATCAGGCCCTCAACTCCTATCTTTTTTGAAACTACAAAGTACCTCTTCTAGCTTGTCTTTTGAAACCTCATCCAAAAGCATCCCTTTTCCTCCTCCGAAACAAAACTTTGGAAAAAAGTGGTCATGTGAACAATTTCAATGATGGTGACCCAACTATATTCCTTATATATTTCTTCAAAATGATCAACTTGTTTTTTCTATATCCTTGAAATTGGTAACCATATCCCCATTATTTTTCTTGATCCTCCATGTAGTGTTCACATTTTTCTAGTGTTTTTCGAATTGATGAAAAAAATTATGTTTTCATCACCCTTCTTGAGCCACAAGGCTTTGCTTTTAATCCTTTAAGTTGATTCTTTATTTGCTAATAATTTCCTCTTCCTTTTCTCTAGACCCTAAACCTCCATTTTGAATTCTTCTAATGGACGACCTACTAGATCATGTTGGTACAAATCTTCCAAGAGGAATTCCATCCTTACAAGTTCATGATCATCTTTTATCTTCTTATCACGACCCTAGGCTACAATCACCTACTTAACCTTTTTCAAAATTTCTTCAAATTGAATCAATGCAAACTCTCTCCTAGAGCCATAGAAAGGGGATCAATGCTCCTTTACTAAGTTGAAAAAATCCTCCTCTTCCATCTAGGATGAGTCAAATTTAAATGAGATGGTAGGATTCCTCCCCACCTTTGCCATCTCCAAGAAAATGGGAAAGTGATCTAATTCACCACTAAATCCTACCCATTGCCTTATCTTGAATTATTCATCTATAAGGTCCTTGGACATGAGGAACCTGCCAATGAGATCCATACACACCCCACCCTCTTATTCCTCCAAGTGATTGGCTCTATATCAATCAAACCCTTCTCCTCCAATATCTAATAAAAAATCCAAAAAGTAGGTCCTCTTCGGCCATAATGACACATTTTTCTAATCACTCTAGAGAGAAGTTTGAATCCCCTCCAAGAGTCACATTCCCTCTAGATAGAACCCCCAACCTAGACACTTTCTCCCAAAATGACTCCTTGTTAGGATAAGGTCCATAAAAGTTTAGGATTGTATACTATGACCTAATTCTTGGGAAAACATACATAGATTTAATGTAATGAATAGACCTAGTCAGCCACCCTATAATAATACCCCCCAATCGACATCGAGCATCTATAAACAAAAAATCCCCACGCATTAAAAACTTCCTCAAATAAGAGAAAATACTATCTCCAACACCCATGGTCTCCTACAACATCAAAATATTAGGTTTATGAGAATCCACCAACCTGTTTAGGGTAAGATTTTTAAAGGAGCTTTCCAAACCTCTGTAATTAATGGATAGCCATATCATGATACACTCGATTATAGGGAATCCACTTACTATAAGTACCCCAATGGTTGAATATTGTTTTCTAGCTAACATTTCCGATACAACCCTTTCTTGATCTAAAGAAAACAAATATTTTCTTCCATGGCCTCTCTTTGGATCCTTCTCTATATTCAAGGCTAAACCACCCTCAATCTCCCTCCCTCAGGATCTATTAATTCATTCCTTTCCTACAAATTATATCTTTGACCTTTAATGTGAGTCCTAGACTGATCCTTTGTATCTTCATAGTGGCTTGTGTGATAAGAGAAATCCTTAACTAGAAAGATTTCCTTATTAGATGGATTAACCTCTGTTGTGAAGGACCCTAAAGAAATATGAGAATCATCCTAGACCTATTTTCCTTAGATAGATCTATTACATCTACCCAAAGAACTAGAGAACTCGAAATCTAATATTTTCCACAAACCTAATCCAAACCCTTTTTCCACATATGCAATCCCATTAAGAGGAATAAGGTCTTTTATAGTCGTACCTCCTAGTTTTGGTGTCTTTGAAGAATTACAAAACTAAGGGGTAATGTATCCATATTACATACCTAATTAATTATAGGATCCACCATTTCATCTAAGATAGGGCCTTGAGCCCCTTTCTTTAAGTGAATTATGCTTGAGTCTTCTAGCCTACATATATTTTTCTCGAAACTTCTATTTTATGTGAATTCTTGAGACCTATATTTTTGTTCTACCTTACCATATTCTTTTTGACCCATATTTTTTGTGTAAAAGACTGCTCACATTCTACATCTGAGTGTCCATATCGGTGACACTTGATGCATCAAAAGGGCCCCCCATAGTATTCCAACTCCCGAACACATTCCTTTGAGCCCCTCTATAGAATGATTTATGAAGCCAAATCCTCTCTCAAGTCCAAACTTACTAAGATTTTTTCCATAGATAAAATCCTAGTGGATTGATAACTCAAATATGCATATATTAATTTTCTTGATGAGTTTTCGATCACTCTAAAATATTCCTCTGATCAAAATTCAAATGAGAGGCTAAGCATTTAAACTAATATCGGAAAGCTCTCGATTCTTCCAGACTTGGAATTGAATGATGGTGACCATCTCTTTATTGAAATTGGAGAGAAATCCCACTTTTGGGACTTTGAAAGAATCTTATTTGCATCCCCTATAGATCCGAAGACAAAAGGCATCAACCCCCTTTATAACATGTATATGCATGGAGAATAACCCATTATTGGCTCCCATCTCTCTTTAATCCATGATTAAATAGTATGCTCTCCATAATGCTTGCGGAAAATATTTCCAAGCAAAGTTTTGTGTCACCATACCCACACCTCATGGAGCTTAAAATATCGTCCTTAAAAACCAATTTTACATTGGAGGGTTTCTACTTATGCATTTTTTAAATTTTCAACCCCTCAAGACAACAATAGACCATACTATGCTAGGAGACCCCTCATGTCTCTTTGTTACCTTCCCTAATACACATAGCTCTATATCCTTAACTAGCTCACTAGCTTCTGAAACCCTAATCTCTTTTTTGCCATCTTTTATTCTTGAGACAACTAGGTTTAAATCCAAAATTGACCCTCCACTTTTTTCTAGACAAGGAGAAACTTAAAAAAACTAGACTTGAACCCGAGGGTTTTCTTCGACAGAGTAGACAAAATCGATCCTTTATTCAAAAAGAAAGAGAGAGGGTTGTCAAAATTACCAAAAAACTATCCTTTCAGGAGACCATTCATTTAGTGGATTCGAGTTCACTTGTGGCTTAAGAAAGAGATCCAACATAACTAAGCCCATGGTCAACAAAACCTCTTTAAAACCACCTACACCCTTCAAATTATGCATAAGATAGGAAACCATAGAGTAAACCTCTTGAAATCTATCACAAGATACTTAATTATCTACTTCAATGCAACCCTAACCTACAATAATGAATCTCCTAGGAAAATCCTCCCAACCTTGATCCTCTAGAACATGCAAATCCAACATTCATACATGAGCCTGCTCAGATCCCTCCACATCAAAGAAAACCTGACAGCCTCGAATAGAGTGTCTGATAGCCTCTGATCGAGAGCTCCCTTCTCCTTGATGACCCACAAAACCCAATTGTACCAAAGAATTTTATGATTTAACTTGGACCCTAAAGAAAATAATTCTCATTTCCTAGTAGAGGAAATGTGACCCCATCCAAACTTATGTTTTTGACCCCAAAAAAACAAAACTTTAGGGAGGAAAATATATTGTTTTCACCCAAAAACATATGTAGACAAATCTATCTCCTCCTCATACCTATCCATGACTCAAATCCCTTCATTTTCTTTTGAATATTAACTTCAATTGATGATTTCACGAGTATACTACACCATTTTGTTGAGATAATGTATGTCCTTTCAATAAACTATGTACAATGATAAATGAATGTTTCATACATACATATGTATGTATGTATTCATGTATGTATGCCTACATACATACATACATATACATACATGCAAAAAATACAAGGTCCATTTATGATTGATCCCCTTGTTGCAAAAAAAATCAATTCAAGGTCCTAAATGAAGAGATTAATATCTTTGTTTATATTTTGATGTTTTTATGTTCAAACCCTACATGATTTTGATTTTGATTTTTTTTATTATCAAAAATGCCTAAAATATAAGGGACAATGAAGACTATATTACATAGGACATATGAAAATAAGGTGGCTTTATATTCTCGATTCTTAAGCAAAAAAGAGGCTTATTTCTTTGGAGTGCTTTAAAGGTGTATACCAATGTCTATATTGATTTCTACTTAAAATAACAAATACACATTTTTCTTGGATATATACATCATCATCAAAACGAAAATGACATAAATAAAGATATATTAGAACTAACAATAAACACTATTAAAAATGATAAATACCATACACACCAAAAAAATAAAATAATACACCAATTATGCTACATGAATGGAGTTCATGTAAAAGAGAACTTAAAACATCAACAAATAAACTCATGATCACTCTAAGCCTTCTTCTCTTAATAATCATAATCAATGATCTAAGTACTGGTTACTCCATATGTTTGCTCATGAAAAGTAATCTACATAATAATTATAAAAACATATAAAACACCAATAAAAGAATATTAATTTCAAATATTAAATATCATTTTTACTTACATTTTCTTTTAATTAAAATTTTACAACTTTGTACTATCATATATATATATATGCCATTAAATATCATTTTTACTTACATTCTCTTTTATTTAAAATTTTACAACTTTGTACTATCATATATATATAAGCCAAGTGGTGAACAATTTCACAAGGACATTAAGCTCTTCATTTGGTATGAATAATGGGAAATTTTTTCACACGTGTTAGTGATCTTCACTTTCACATATCATTCCTCAAAGGCAATAATGTGCAAAGTATCAATAGGATTCTATGAATGACCATTCTCGCCCACCACCAAAACATTTTCTCTCATGAATAATGAATAATTAAGTATAAATGAAAGAGACTCCCATAAATATATATAAGCATTGCATATGCATGATATTTATACGAAAGAAATGATGAATTTACAATATTTTCTAAAAGTGAGTGATAACTTAGGAGAATAATTTACATCTAAATCATTCAAGGGAGGATCAAGACTATATGGACGATTAGGAAAATAACCCAAAACATGTGAAGTTGTTTCATCTGGACTCTGCAAATGGCCAAGACAATGAAACGAGGTCAAAGTATAATATTAATTGTAAGCATATCATTAACTCAATTCTATCATATTCCCTTCCACACTTGTTGGAGCATATGAACAATGAATTTACAATGTGATGTAAGAATGAGCAATAGATTAATTTGCTCCTTTAGAGAAGGATTAAGAGTATGGGAAGGATTAGGAGTATGTGGTGAATATGTGAATAAAACAACACATTTGTTATTGTTTCACCTACACCAATAAATTTAGAAGACAATGGAATGCCATCAAATTATATTATATTATATTATACACTTAATTAATAATTCTCTTTTTTTTTCTTAAAAAAAATAATTACTTTATATTATATCATTAAAAAAATTCCCTATATTTATCCATAGGCATATGAGAGCACCTGCTTTATAGAATTCCTATTTTCAAAACAAAAATCATCTTAGAATTGCATAGGAGTGTTTTCATTAAACTTTTCTCTTAGTACAAAACTTTTTTTTTTCACATCTACAAAATGGTTACATAACAGCAAACATGAAAAAACATTAAAACATATAAGAAAATTTTGAATCAACCATTATGGGTATTGAAAGACACAACTAAAGTGGGTTGAGATCCCAAAGCCCTCTTAATTCTTCGTTCATGTTCTTCGAATTCCTTTTTAGTATTGTTACCCCATATTTTGGGTACCGTTTAGTTATTTATTTTGAGTCTTATATTCTACTCCAATTTTTCCCTTTTTTTTTGAATCATTACAAGGGTCCTTGCCATTGGCTATTTTTAAGCTCCCCTTTTTGGGATTTTATTTAATTACTAGCTCATATCTATGAATTTTCCATTGGTAGTATGTCTATTGATATTTGCACCATAAAGTTTTGGATTTCATAAATATTTTCAGTGAACAATATTTTAGTTTTTCCATGGTTCTATTGAAAATCCTCTAGGGGTGAGACCATAGTCTTTAGTATTTGAATCATCGAACTTTAAACCATGCATTTAGTCATATTATGTATATTTGCCAAGTTCACTTGCTTAGGAAAACTTAATGCTTCATATTTCTTATTATGCACAAGTCCTTTTGTGTATCCAACACCCAAATCCATCATTTTCTATAACCATTTTTGTTATGCTAACCTAGGCATTGTCTAACCCTCGAGTTCTCTCAATTGTAGAAGTCACTCCACATACAATATCTATGAAAATTCTCAATTTCATAACTTTTCAAGTTTGCATTGAAGGGTAGAAGTCTACATGAACAAAGTCACAAGAACTGATCATAAGGCTCGACCATGTGACATATAGCACATGTAATAATTGAGGCATTGTATTGGTGCAATATTGCCACATGTACAAAATACATGACTAGGATGATAACTCATACATTGGATAGAGATCACATGGGCACATGGTGGGATAAAAAAATCCATCTCATTATATTAACATCAACAATGTTGACTTGAATGCTCTATGGACCAATCTAAATTGGACATGTGGCATTTATAACATTAGTATGAAGGGTTGAATATACAAGGGGTACTTGCATACATTAACATGTGGCATGAACACAAGCTTGTATCGGCCACATGTTGTTCCTCATGTCATTAAAATGATATATGATATTTTGAGTCTAATGCTATCATGCCAATTTTGTCCAGCTGGGATATTTATGTAATTTTAGTGGAAGGCACACTAAACCAACATTAACCAACTTAATACACCCAACACATGGATTATAAGCTCACTACACATCTCAAATATAAGTCAAACTTTAGGTTGACTATAATAAGTGTCATGTGACATTCCCTTTATTAGTTGCACAACCCATGTGACATTCCCTTTATTAGTTGCCACCATTTTTTGTGTTCTTGCACTATTGCATGAGATTTCCTTCGAGATCACATGATTTATTGATGTAAGCATTCATAAATTCTTGCTTTGAATGAATGTTTAGTTAACATACATGGTTAGGGGTAGGTGTTATTTCATTATAGTATTATTCACTCACACATTTGTGTGGTCTCAACTCTACATTCAATTGATATAGGTTTTTGGTACACACACACAAAAAACCACCATTCGCAAGATGGAAACAAGGTAGGGAATTTTGATATCATATCTCTTTCTTTGGGAATTTTTGTCTATTAAAAGTGGTTAGTAGCTTGGTTTATATTTTCATTAAGCCCCAACACACTATTGTGAGGTCCCATTTCCTTAAAATCTACACTTTTATCTATTTTTAGCATTCCTAGGAAATCAAGCCACCATTTTTTGTGTTCTTGCACGACATTCCCTTCGAGATCACATTATTTATTGATGTAAGCATACTGTGTTTTACCCATGTGATTTTAAAGCCCATGTTACCTTGGTCAAATTCACTTTTTGACAATACATTTATTTGTTGGAAAATTGGCTTTAACATGTTAATATTTCCATAACAACAAATTTCTTTATCATTTCTATTCATAATTTAAATGCTCAAAGTTAAGGAATTTACATGGATACAAAATGGAATGATTTATTTCACGTGGTGTTTATTGCTTTCATTTTTTTTTAAATACAACTTCTATTAAACTCTATTAATAGGAAATTTTTTTACATGCTTTAAGGCAAAAAAGGGTGGGCTGCTGCTATAGCCTCCTCTAACATGTCCAAAAAATCAAATAGAGTTGGTGAAGCTAAAACACCCCTCATTACAAAGTCCCAAGTCATAATCATATGACAACAATTAAAAACATAATAACAAAGGGTCAACACTCGAAACTCAAAGCTAACCAACCATTTGACTAGTGAGAGGAGGATGTTAGCCATGGTCATTGAGGTCCATGCTCCAACCATTCATAGGTGGATGTGACAAACCAAGTTGGTTCATACACGAAATACCCAAAATATTTGGAATAAAATAAATAAATTCATTTAGGATAAAATGTTATATAAAAAATATGAGAGATTGAATATGATAGTAGGATGATGAGTACAAATCAAGGCCCCATACAAATACTTAGGTAGGTTCCTTTTCAATAAGAATCATGTCCTTTTGTTAAGACATCTCTTTTCATTATTAATTATTATTTGTTATTTATTTTTGTATGTTTATGTTTATCACATTTCTTTCCCCTTTGGAAATGCTTTGTCGTCAAAGCATATTTATGGAAAGGTTTTACGTCTTTTCTCTAGCTTGTATCGTCTTCACATGATTCTTTGTTTTTGATGTTATCATAGTTGATGATACGAGATGATATGAACTTCTAAGTGCTGAACAAAACTGACGAACTGTAATTGACCATCTGTTGGCTGCCCAACTAGCATCTTGTTTTTCATTGTCATTTTAAATACAAAATCACTTCTTATACTCACTGCCTAGTATGTCTATATGCGTCAGATTGACTAGTTTTATTTTGTACAAAGGTGTGATTGTTAGTGTCAATTGGTCTTGTTTGAATTCTTATCATTTTCGTGAGAATACGTTTGTGTCAATTATTGATCGTTTTCCCTCTTCAATTTCATGACTGTAAAGCATGAAATTGAAGCTTCTTTTTGTGCAAATCATTGATCAAACTCTTGTTACAGTATCCCTTTACATGAGTTAAAGATTATTGTTTGTTTGATTTAACTAAACTAAGGTATGAATAAGAATATCCTTGAAATATGTTTTAAATGGAAGGTCTATGAATTATGTTGAACAACCTAAGTAGACTCATTTCCTACAAACTAAGATCAATTTTAAAAGGTTTGGGTTTGATCTAACCAACTTATTAACTTGAATGTCGGGCTTGAACTAAAACCTTGAATAAAACTATTGATTAATATGGACGATATGGGGTTCATTTAAAACCTTATCTGTCTAAACAGTCTCGACATAACATTTTGACACCTACCATTGTCATATCACGACACGATGTTAGTAATGTTCACTTAACATGGCCCGAACTTTCGATTGTCACATGAATTATTACTCTGCATGGTGTTAATGTCCTCAAAATCGGGTCAGTAGTTCGTGGCAAGACGTGAGGGTTTCATGGGTTTGTTAGTTTCGAACCTCTTTGTCCTTTGGTATATTGGAGGTAATCAAAACTTGGAGTGGGAGATAATGGTAGAGCATCCTCAAACCCTCAAGTGTTTGTTTATCGTCAGGTATGTTCATTCGGCCTCCTTTGCTGTTTATGGGCTCAGTCTGTTGTGATTACAACATTTTCCGCTTGATGAAAATTGTTTCTATGTTTTATGGTTTACCTCTATTGAGTTTATGGTCCCATAGTTAGGATAGAGCCGAATGGCCCGCAAACCTTATTGTCCCATGAGGACGCGATGGGTAGACTTGCCCAGGTCGGTTGGTTAGAGTTTTCTAGTCATTTAATGGTTTTAATTTAGAAGTGGCCAGGGCGTTTGTGAGGACTTTTGACATCATCAAAGCCAAAATCAGGGATGTTCAGATACAGGTCACAGAGGAATTCATTGCTAAGGCAACAAGTATTCCTGATATAGGTCACAGCTGGTTTAAAAACATGAGGGTAACCAACATTCCATGGCGGTCTTTGTTGGCGTCCAAGAAGTCCCAATACCATATAAAGGGTATGCCTTTAGAGCTATTCAACACCAGTTGGCACAATCTATTGTTGATAATCAAGCAATTCATTACTTGCGAAGGTCGCTACGACCTAGTTTTCTATTTTCACATACGGTTGCTTATGGTGTTTCAGGGTTTAGTTTAAATTTTCCCTTCTATTTACTTAGAAGCCTGCAAAAAATGTCAAAATTTTATCAATGACCAAGCCCTAACCATGAGACTAGCTGGTTTCACCATGATCTAATTCACATCTTGGTCTAATTCCATCTGGTTAGCACAGGGGACACTTGACAAGGTTTTCTGGTAAGAACTGAATTCTTAACCCCGCAAATTGACCCCATCATCGATTTAACGCAGGGTGCTGAAGATCCTTTCTCTCCCAAGGATTCGCCTAATTTGCCTCATGATTTTTGAATTGAGATTCAGATTCAAAAGGACCCTATCGTTTCACCCAACACCCAAACAAAGGTTTTTCCTATGGCTATATTGGCGCCCAAAAGACATGGGTTTGTGCCTAAGAAATGTTTAGAAGTTGTCTTGAGTTATCTGAGAAATCAATCATTAAATGTTGATGATCAGTCACAATCTATGAGACGAATAGTCAGGGAGAAACATAAAGAACATGGTAAACAATCTGGGCATTTACAAGAGGTTTGTGAGGTCGAGTTTAAAAACAAAAGGAATGGCCACATCCTATCTAGAATGATAAGGAATATGCATAAACAAAGAAAGGATCCCATTCAAACGATTATGATAGATGATCAAAATTATGTTGAAAGTACAAACCCAGAATCTGTATGTAACACCCTGTTTCCCCCAGATTGTAAATATAACTGAACTAGCCAAGGGCTATGGAAAAACTCATAAGTAAGAATATGTGATGTAAATGGACTTGCAGGAAGAGGTCAATGAATGTAAATAATAGTTTGAATTTATTGCAGAACTGCTGAGAGGGGATGTGCGGAAAAGAGACCACGATGGTGGTGGAGGGCACCTTGAAAAAGGGGCGTTAACTTCCACCAAGAAAAAAACACCGTATTTGGACTCCACTGGCCCGGAGAACCAAAAGCGGCTCGCTGGCCCTGAAATTTAATGGCTCACAGACGGGTAGGCGGATGGCTTGATGAGGGATGGGATGGTGAACCGCCCATCCGTAGAGCCGTCAGGCCCGATCAGTGCGAGGGTAATCGCGCCATACGCAACCTCGCGAGAGGAGAAGGCGTATGGCAGAGGCGATTGAGGGGGTAGACGCGAGGGGAGCTCTGGAATTTTCCACGCAGAGTGAGTGATCGCAGGAGGAGGGGATTGCAACCTTCGCTCCTGGGCGCTGGCAAACGGAGAGACGCAGGTCTCATGACATTGTGGTCTCAGCTCGGGGGTGGCTGGTGGTAAATCCATTAGGATTCATCTACGCCTACAGTTGGGAGGAAACGAGCACCCCTCTCAGCAGTTGCTTTCATTGATGAACTTATTTCTGATAAGTGTTTTGCTTATATTGTATCTTGAATTTATATGCTGTTACATGTATTCATAGACTTGTGGATTTGTACATGTCTTCCTGTGTAGTAATGTCTGTGTAGTAACCGATGATAAGGAGTAGATATTAGTTCACAAAATTATGAAATTGTAAAGGATTGCAGCATGAGAGTGTTCGCGTAATGTTTGGTATGAATGAGTTGATATATGCTTAACACCGAGGAAACCGTGCTCGGTTTACATTGACGAATGAATCCAATCATGCCCAGCCATCCTTGGGAAGTTGTCTTCCCTTATTTGCTTCTGGAATACCCCGGTAGGGATCTCCTCACCGAGACCTCCTCCTTGAAAAGGTTCACTAAGAACCCAGAACAAGAACTCGAACGCACAGGCCTTATTAACCCTGCACGAGGAGGAACGATTCTCTTAAGGTTCCAAGCTAGTAGTGTTGTGAGGAGTGACCATTCGACGGATGAGATCTCGTTGGAGGAGCCATAGTCATTCACGACCATTAGATTGATGAAAGTAATGCAAGCGTTACATGCTTTTCCCTCTCTCATCGTGAGCAATGAGAAATTGGGATCGTAAATCCAAAGACCCAAAAGAATGAATCTGGACTGTTAGATCTCGGTTCACATTCCTCGTCAGCCGTTGGATCCAGAGAAGCTTCGCAGGGGTTAAGCGCAGGGCTGGGCGTGCGAGGAAATGATCTGAGCCATCAGATCTAGAGTAGAAATCCCGTAAATCGTTGGATCAGGAAGAGTTGCACGGAATATAACCTCTGGCAGGGATACGTGCAAGAGGCTCCCGAAGAGTCGGAGATCGGGGAATCAGGGTTCCCGGAGACAAGAGCTTCGTGCACAAGGAAA
This sequence comes from Picea mariana, assembly GCA_032191745.1. Classification (NCBI taxonomy): domain Eukaryota; kingdom Viridiplantae; phylum Streptophyta; class Pinopsida; order Pinales; family Pinaceae; genus Picea; species Picea mariana. The sequence continues at coordinate 341,312 of JASDQU010739080.1, forward strand.
TCGCGATACGCGATTCCCCGATACAATCAGGACCGTCCATCATTTGAGGGACGCGTGTCAGTGGATCCAACACAGTCGGAATTCAGCGTATCGGGAATTTCGTGAACACGAAACCTTTGCATTTCGAAACTGCGAAGTCCGAAACCCCGAAACAGCGAGAGACGATAAGGACCGTCCATCATTTCGGACTCGTGTCAGAACCTGGGAAAGATTCGGGAATCGGGGAATCAGAGTGTTTGGGCACACAGAAATCATGTCACACGGAATCACGATATGCGATTTTCCGATGAGAATGGGACTGTTCGTTCTTAGGACACGTGGCAATGATCGGAGTCATCGGGAAATCGTGAATCCCATGGACGAAGTATCTATGTTTAATGAAATCGCGAAACGCGATCTCCCGATAAGTCAAGAGATAGCGGGGCCCACGGAAGGGTTAACAGTGGACAGGTGGCATCGGGTATCGGGATATCGCGAAATCCGTGGACAAGGTGTCCATGCACTATGAAATCGCGAACCCCGAAAGCCGACGCAATTAACCTAAACTCTTCGATAAAAAATGATTAATTAAGGGATGTTTGATTAGGGCTTAATCATATCGCGAAATCGGAGAGTCGCGAGTTCTGAGGACTCATGAGTTACGACATTGGAAATCCCAAAACTCCGATAGGAGTAGCCCCGAAAGAAGGTAAGACCACGGTCGTGAAGACAACGAATCATAGACCTAGCCTAGGGAGCGAATGCTTAAGGAGCACTTCGAAATTCGGAGGATCGCGAGTTATGGTGGTGAATGAATTTTGACTTTCGGAACCCCGAATCCGGATATTGAACCAGGGATTGGTACTTCGCTAATGAGGGTTTCTAGATATTTCCCCATTGTGATAAATTAATCCAAAATTTTTAAAATAATGATAGTGGGTGTGTTACAAAGTGGTATCAGAGCATGGTTACAACACTCGGCCTGATTGGTCTCATGCACCAATCGCACCAGTCGTGCATAAACCTCGTACGAAACACTCCTATGAGGAGTAACCCCCTGACTTAACTATCTTATCCAGGATTAAAAACTTGGAATATGAACACCCGACTGTGTGTGCATGTGAAAGAATTATGAAATTATGCACAAATTATCAAATGTATTTAACTCTTGACTAATATCCAACGTTTGTCTTTTCACTCAAGCGGACGATCAACCGCGGGAATCTACAAATGTAGAGTATGGTGACTCACCAAGAGGTTGGAGAAGGCTCCCACAACAGAGATGAGAAGTTTGATGAAAGAAGAGTAATAGGAACCCCTACAGACTTAGCTGAGATGGTGATGAGTCTCATGGTCGAATTGCAAAGCTGCAAGGCTGATAATGAAAGGATGATGAAAGAACAAGAGAAGCAAACTGAAATTAATGCAGTTCTACTGCAAAGCCTATTTGAACTACAACAACAAATGCAGC
>JASDQU010739080.1:356466-381275 GCA_032191745.1 Picea mariana
AGGGGGGGAGTAGGTGTGAGAGTTTGAGGCATGTCAAGGAACGGTTTAGGTCTAGATATTTCCATGTCTTCTGATGTCTAAGTTTTTCCATGTCTAGGTCTTACCATGTATAGGAGTGCAAGGGAGAGAATGGTGCAATCCTTTGTTGTCAAAAGTTGTCCTAAAACTTTAGTTCCTTCAATATGGTCCAATATATACTCGTTATGAGGATATGTTATGGCTTGGAGAAGAACATCTCTAAAGTCCCTTTGCCATTGTTTGAGAGTAGGACAAAATACCACAGAGTTCTCCACCCACTGGTACGATTGATGAACAAGGGAATCCTCCCACCCTGAATCTAGTATATATGATAATTCTGCTCTGGAGTAGAAGCTAGCGCTTATCGTGCTACTTCCATCGAGAACTATTCCTCTCTCATTATCGACACCATCCTTAGACTTGAAGCTCTGTGCGGGATCATCATTGGGTGTCATATTATGGACATTATAAATGAATCCTCGTTCTTGGCAGGCAATCGATAGCGTGTGGCCCAACCAACCCCATTCCAATAACAATACTGTGAAATTTTGAGATAGTGTGGCTATCAATTGGGTTTCTGAGCATAATTTAGGATCCAATTAGAAAATGCACCATTAAGAGATATCAATCTAGAAACATCAATAACTAGGATGGGCACCATCTCGATAAATTTAGACCCATTGCCAACAAAAGTAGCATACGAGGAAACATAATATAATTAGATCAAGTTTCTTCACCATAACTTATGTGTTATGATGGATCAGGTTTAGCATACTAAGGGTAACAAACCAAAACATAGTACAATGTTGTGTTCATGGATGGTTTAGCTGGTAGACAGGATGACTCATATGAAGGGGGCATTAAGCCCTAAGTCTTAGCATACATTAAATTGAATATGACTATGTACTAAATTTTTATCATGTATTAGCTTTATAGTATAAAGTTTAACTAAGTTGAACATAAAAACCTAAGTGATGCATAGATATAATTTTAAGTGTGTGTTATACGTACATAATAGATGGTTAGGTGGCAGATCTAACTTATGCATAAATACAACAAAAATTCAATGCAAGAGTCAAGCTGGACTTCACATTTATCTAAGTTCATTAAGTATGTGATTGTGATTTCATAATGTAATTCACTCTTGAACTTCAATGCTAATTCTTTCAACATTTTGGCAATCTTATCATAGTGAGATTGAATTGTGGGAAAGTGCACACCTCGTGTTCATATCATGTTCATCACCTGTAGCCTAAAATATTAAATGATTTTGGCAATACACTTGTTAGTCATTATTATTCCTAAAAACATACATAATTGTTGAAGTGGGGTATCAATCACGTCAAAGACAATTCATCTTCTTGTTCCATAAGATTGGGTGTGTTCTGTTGTTGGTGCCAAATGATGAACTTGCGTCATTTATTAGAAGTCGATTAGTGATCAAAGATGTTTATACTAAACAATTTGTGGGGTATGAATGTTGTTTAATTTGGGTCCATCATTGTCTACAAATAATCTGTTTCATATGCCAATATTTCAATTATATTACCATTTTTCATTTGGGTTTATGAGTGCTCTTTAATTTGGTCCCACCAATACGAAATGGGCCCCATACTTGTATCAGATGTCAATATTAAAAGAACCCCATAATTTAGATTAGTGCCAAATGTTGTCTCATCACCGAAATGTCTTATAGAGCTTAATGTTATTGTTGGAGGGAGCATAACTTCCTCTCATGCACTTGAATAGGTGTCTGGCCACAATTCCCTCCATGGTCTGTGTGACTCCCACAGTACCCTTCGCACTAATGTTGTAAATGGGGTGAGGGAGACACCATCCCTCATGGCTCTCTCATGTGATGCACCGACCCAACATATGCACTTGTTAATATCAAAGGTGGATTTTATGGAATTAGTTTATGAGATACCACGCTTTTGACTTCGTTTGTTTGGGGATGACATACTGAGGTTGCAAGCTATGATCCTACGGTGAGGACAGTGTGTCATGAGCCGCCATCAGATATGGGACCATTTATACACAAAGTTTCTTTTTTTATATACCATATACATTGCCGATTTTAGTGGAAATGACTGAAGAATCTCATATTTAAAATTGTTCATGAGAATTAAGTGATCAAATTAAGTGAGAATTAAGAGATTTATGGCGGTTCATGATAATTAAGTGATCAAAACGATTGACAAGAGTGATAGAGGATTTTGAGCATTCATTAGATTTAAGCGATCAAATCCTATATACGATTGATAAGAGTAATAGAGATTTTTGACCATTCATGAGAGTTATAATCAAATTTGATGCTGGTAAGACGATTGAGATTTTTAAACATTGAAGAAGCTGTTCGGCATGAGGAATCTCTACAAAATTATAAAATAGATGATGAATGTCTTATAGAGCTTGAAAACCGAATGGTGGCTACCTCCATGAACAGGAATTCATTATGCTATCAAACTAAAGCCAACAACCCTAGAATTTCACAAGACGAAATGGACAATTTGATATTTTTAAATTTGCCCAGTACATCCCAGAAATTTAAAAAAAAAAATTATATTAAATACCATCAAAATTCAAATCTACACAGCAAAGATTTTCCAATCTGATGCCAACACTCAAGGCCATGTAAAACATGGAAATCCTTTGTATTAAAATTTCTGATAAGAGACGACAATTCAGGATTGTCTTAGACATCCTGGTATGTATACATTTCTATGAAGCATCTTTTGGCTGAGGCTGTGGCAAAGAAGCCCCTCGCTTTTCAAGATAACTGTGCCCACAGTGAATATCTAAATCTCACTTTCTGCTATTCTTAAAGTTGTCTTGTTGAAGTCATTGTACTTATAACTGGATTCAATCGGTTCAGTTGGTGAAGATTTAGAAAATTTAACAGCCTCTTAATTAAAAATTTGCCAGCCCATGTCTTTGTGGGCACAAGAAAATAATTAGAAGAAATAGAATGAAATTACAAGAAGAAATTCTTATTGAAGCAAATCTCAAAGTGGTGTTGTTGAAGTCATCATACTTAAAGGTGTGCTCAACAAGATCAGCTGATTGAGATTTTGCTAACCTCCCATTTAAAATTTGCAAGCCCATGTATCTATGCACACAACATGAAAATAACATAAGAAAGTGAATGGAATTACACCAAATTATTATTGGATCAAGTGAATTATATATTTGTTAAAACACTGAACAAATTGGAAAAACTAACAACACTTATAGAGAGGCTATTATAAATCCACTTACCTTCCCAAATTCATTATAGTGGCTTGAAGATTACTTCCAGGACATGTCTTGAAGCTTGATCCATCAATCACCCGAAGAGAATCAATTCCCAGAACTTGGTATATATCATTGACTACACTGTCTACTTGGCAACCGCCGTGATAGTGCCATGAGGTAGAGAATTTCATCCGGCAGACTGCTTCCAATGCCTTGTGGTCACTTCTATTTACAACATTAAAAGGCCTTGCAAAAAAACTTGTGGGAATTGTTTCCTGAACCCTTTTTATGGTTCTCAGCCCTTCCACACAATTCTCTACATCCTGTGGATGGGAAAAATAATTGAAATCCCGAGACCTAGGACGGAGCTCCCCCTTGGATAGAGGCCCGGCAACTAACTCAAAAATGCTGACCACATTGATATGTTTACGGGAGAGTTGATTAAATGTATATCTCTCTGTCCCTTCTTGATTGTAAGTGAATGGCTTGTGAAATGGAATAGTAGATGATTCGATAAAGCTTCCCCGTTTTAGACCCACAACTCGAGGTTTTAGTATGGATTGAAATTTACTCTTTGGAAATTGGAAATATATTTTAGATTTTGAATGTATATGGACGCTATGTCTATAGGAAGGAATTTTAGGAGGGTTTATTGAAACAAAACTTTATAATAATAAAATATATATATATGTGATAGTAGGTGGAGATTTCAATTTAATTCTAAAAATAGAAGTGTGGGGTTTAATGGAAAGATTGTTAACTTAACTGAATTTTTTTATTATAAAATTGAAGAAACAAAATTGTTACATGTGGAACCTACAAAGATCTCTCCTACATGGATGAATAATTTTAGATTAAGGCGTGAAGGGGCCTTAAAAAGAATTGATAGGTACTTAGTAAATGAAACTATTATAGCTAAGATAGGTAGGGTTAGATCTTGGGTTGGAATTGAGGGAGGTTTACATCATTCTCCCATTTTCCTACAAATGGAAATCCCAATGATAGCTTGGTTTAGAAAGAAATTTGGTAGTGGAGTGGAATGGTTACACATATAATTTATCAACAACTTTATTTTATGAAATGAGGAGAGGATGTATTAGAGTGGTCTAGGAATCCTATTAATGGAACTTATGTAGTGAGGTTGGGATACTCCTCAATGTTTGTAGAAGACCTTCAAGGTGGTCTCAGATGTTATTATGCAAGCCTATGGAAAATCAAAGCAACGATTTTCTTTTGGTTGGCATTAGCAAATAAATATGTTAGCTAAGAATTTTTGTAGAGGAGGTCTTGGCAAGATCCAAATATATATATATATATATATAGAGAGAGAGAGAGAGAGAGAGAGCGGGGGGGATTTTTATCACTTTCTTGTTACTTGTCACTTCTCTAGAGAAGCATGATTTATAGTTAGAACCTTGACTAGTAGGGTTGCCACATATGGAAGTGCAATAAATTGTCTAAAACTTTTAAAGATTGATTTGAAGATCTAGTGGTAAAGGATTTCATAGCTCTACCTATATTGGTTGGTAAGTTGAGCAATATGGAAGTCTACTAAGCAATGAGATGATTATCCAAGATGTAAATTTTTCCTTTTTTAGGTCTTCTTAAACGTAAGGTATATCTTTGAAGATATGAATATTCATGTAAACCAAAATATCATTAGACAAGTGAACCTGGGGTTTCTTTGATGGAGATTCCCAAGGAAACCCTTATTTGTATGGAGTACAAGGAGTAGTTTTATTAAAGGCCTCTCATCATCTTGATTTGTTAGTTGGATTGGGTTGTGGAACAAATAATTGGGCAAATTTGAGAACCTCAGTTTCATTGTTGAGGATGACAATGGAATTGGGAGTGGAGAAGCTACAAGTTCACAGTGATTCTAAACTGAGAAAAGATTAGGTATCTTACATCTTCTCTTTTTTGAACATTAGTCTACAAGCTCATATGGATTAGGTCAGACAATGGAGTGGATAGTTAGCATTGGTTTCTTTCAAACATGTATCTAGGGATCTAAATACTTTCGGAATAAATGGTTGAAGGATGGCATTGTTTTATAAACTAGAATACTAAATTTAACATAGTTTAGAGAGGGAGAAAAAACTGTTCATCCTCCTCACATATTTCAATTATGTAGCCTCTGCAATTTAGGTTTTTTTTTCTTTTTTTTTAGCATGTGGTTTCTTATATTGATATTGTGGTCTCCAGATTAAGAGAGTAAAGTACTCTATTGACGATACTCTTTGGATAAGTATAGTAGGCATTTACCCTGTGGTTTTGTAGTTCCCAGATGACTATTTTTTAATTTAATAGTATTGTTTCCATATTAGAAATAAAATATCACAACTTTTTCCCTGGGACAAGAAATATATTTTGTATAAAAAAAATTGTTGGGAGTAGCTAATCTTGTAGCAAAAGGACTTTATTTTTTTTCATAATTCAAATGAGAATCATGTAGGCTTTTTGTTGGTGATCAGAGTTCCATTGTTGATCCAGGTGGATCTCGGTGGCCATCCACCATTTCCATTGAATCAACATTTCAATCCTATGGTTTTGATAAACCATGATATTCACTCTTTTGATGGGGAATGGAATGTAATTGCATCTTCATTTGTTAATTACAAACATCATGTAATGATTTCCTAGTGGTCTTGTGTACATGCTTACAACATAGCATTAATGCATCGGATCCCATTAGAACTAGGATGGGTGACCACCCCAGAAGTCCTAGTGTTTTACATGCCTATGGCATTTTATAAACTTAGACTAATTTATCCCACATGCATCACGAGAATTGTTCTCCTCTCACTCTCTCATATATAATTGAGGTGACAGAAACCCTTTAAGCATGCAATGGAGTGTAATGTAAATATTGTTGCAAATGAAGCGTAGCGAACATCTCTTTCTTTTCAGAGATAAGTTACCCCATTCTTTCAGTTTGTGTTCTACAATGTTTTTCTATTTTATTCATTAATAGAAGTTGGGTTTCACTGTATTCCTGTGTTCTCTACTATATTTTTGGTTTTGTATTGTTTCATTCTCAACATAATCCAGATCAATGGTATTAGAGCAGTCTGCTCCTTGTCATTTCTCATAGAAGGTCCCCAACGAGGTCCAGTTATAGAGATTTGGGTCTTGAGTTAGTTTCTCCTAAGGACAACCTCTCTTGCTAGACCAAGTGACCTACCATGGTAGAAGAAAAGAGAGATGATGAAGTAGTTTTCTTAAAGGCCTCTCATCATTCTGATTTGCTAGTTGGATTGGGTTGTGAAACAAATAATTGGGAAAAATTGAAACCTCGGTTGAATTATTGAGGATGATAATGAAATTGGGAGTGGAGAAGCTACAAGTTCATGGTGATTCTAAACTGGTAAAAGATTCGGTATCTTACATCTTCTCTTTTTTAGCATTAGTCTGCAAGCTCATAATATGGATTAGGTGAGACAGTGGAGTGGGTAGTTAGCAATGGTTTCTTTCAAACTTGTATATAGGGATCTAAATACTTTGGGAATAAATGGTTGAAGGATGACATTGTTTTATAAACTAGAATCCTAAATTTAACACAATTTAGGGAGGGAGAACAAATTGTTCATCCTCCTTGCATCTTTCAATGATGTAGCCTCTATAGTTTACGGTTTTTTTTTTAGCATGTAGTTTCTTATATTGACATTATGGTCTTAAAATTAAGAGAGTAAAGTACTCTATTGATGATATTCTTTGGATAAGTATAGTAGGAAATAATCATGTATATGTATATATCTTTACCCCATGGGCTTGTAGTGCCCAGAGCACTAGTTTTTAATGTAATAGTATATTTTCCATCTTAGAAATAAAATATTATGACTTTTTCCTTGAGATGAGAAAAATATTTGGTATAAAACAATATTGGGAGTAGCTAATATTGTAACAAAGGGACTTTATTTTTTGTCATAATTCAAATAAGAATCTCGTAGAATTTTCGTTGGTGATCAGAGTTCCATTGTGATCTAGCTTTTGTTAATAGTAGAACAATTCCCATAGGGTTTTTTCTCAATTCTAGTCAACCTAGATCATCAAAAATTTGATTCCAATTTCAAATTGATGGGAACTTTGACTTCCTAGTAATCACTAGATTCCAATAACAAGAGAAAAGTTTGCAAAAAAATTAGATGGCTCTATTTTACTGTAGTTGCAAAAAGATAGCTATGAGAAATGCACATCCCTTCATTTTGTTTACTACTATCATCATCATAAATATCCTTTCATATAGAATGTCCCATGTCATGGAAATGTAGAAATTCCTTAGAGACATTGATGTCGAATCTTCATGTCTAAAAGTTTTTCAAGCCAAATATCTCCCTTTAATGTTCTCAAAATACTCAAATATATCCCTAACTTGACACATATAATTTCAAGACCCCCAAATCCATCGAATCACATGGGAACCCTAGATCCTAAAATCATGAAGAGACCCAATAATACTACATCCTTCAAAGTTCCTTCAAATTATATCAATGTGGTTGATGTGAAGAATCTTAAAAATGAGGAGAGACTTCCATGTGGCATCCCTTTCAAGGAATATTACAACACATTTCTCTACCATAATATTTTCCATGTACAAATATCTAAGACTCTGACCTACCATCCTTTCTACACATAGTCCAATGGAGTTAATTGCGTGCACTTAGTCCCTCCAAAATTTGTCCAATTAAATCATCTAGGGATTTCTTCTAGCTTCATTTATTGAATGAATAAGGACATAGACAAGAAAAGTAATAAACATGACCTACCTATAGAATTTTCAAAATTTTGGTGGGGTTATGATAAAAGATAAAATCCTTGCATTATCACCATCACAATTTTTTTTTATGGATTTTTTCAATGCACTGGTCCCACACAATAAAAGGGGAAATACCATTCCCAAATGGTATGTAGAGATATCTCACAATATCTCTTGGTCTTACACTCCTGTGTTGTTAATGTACTTAATTTGTAGTTTCATCAAATCCAATCAACAACAATTTTGGACTTGTTTTCATTGGAGAAAGTGAACTTGATGCCTTGTAGAATGCATCTCGATGACTAAGGCTCTAAACAAATGAAACTAATCAAATCATAAGCTAAGTGGTTGTTGAGGACCATATTACCACTTGGGGTATAAGTATCTCATATCATCATGTACATCATAGCTACTTTTAAAATATATCAAAGAGAAACAACAACTAGAAAATAAAGATATGGTGTAAAATAATTACCATCCATACCTAGATGAGAAATGGTGTAAAAGGATTACCATCCTTTCCTAGTATATCTATGCACGTGGATCCAATTAGAAAGTGCATCGTTAAGATACATCAATGAAAAAGAATCAATAAATAGGATGTGCACCATCTCCATAAATTTAGACCCATTGCCAACAAAATTAGCATATGAAGGAACATGATATAATTAGAACAAGTTTCTTCATCATGAATTATGTGTTATGATGGATTAGGTTTAGCATAATAAGGGTAACAAAAAAACATAGTACAATGTTGCATTCATGGATGATTTAGCTTGTAAGGAGGATGGCTCATATTAAGGGGGCATTAAGCCCTAAATCTTATCATACATTAAATTGAATATGATTATGTATTAAATTTGTATCATGTATTAGATTTATGGTATAAAGTTTAACTAAATTGAACATGAAAACATAAGTGATACATAGATACAATTTTAAGTGCATGTTATATGTACATAATAGATGGTTAGGTGGTAGATCTAACTTATGCATAAATACCACAAAAATTGAATGCAAGAGTCAAGTTGGACTTCACATTTATCTAAGTTCATTATGTATGTGATTGTTGTTGAACTTATGTTTATAATAAGAGGGGAGGTGAATCAGTATGAGACACTTTTTGTTTTATTTAACCATTCATCAATCATTCATTAGTTGAGAAACAATAATCACATATAAACTCAAATCATAATGCATAGACTTTAACATGGAAAACCAATCGAGAGAAAACCATAAACTTATCTTTAAAAATGTCTATAGGCACCAACCTATTGGAGACACCAATATCCTTAATTGAGAACCAAATCAGCAAGATGTAGGCACCAAACTACTGGAGACACCAATCTCCTCAAGTAAGTATTGTTATCCCCAACTCCTAGGGATAACTAAGGAGATAATATCTCAAGGCCCTCAGGTTGCAGACATGGAGTACCAAGAGATAGCTTGACAAACAGTATCCACTTGCATAGATAGAGACCCACCTCACCACCATAGCTCTAGGGTCATCATGATGGTATCCACCACATCAGTTGTCTTCCAGAAGGCATTGTGTCTTGCTCCATGAGGTACAAGACATGTATTATGGTGAGTTTCATTTCAATATTTGAGGCATTTAAGTTTGTTGCATCTATTATTGCTTTTGATTATGTAATGTTTTCTTGGACATTATGCTTTTTTCCCAATTTCACTTTGGTGGTTGACATTGTTCCCTAGTAAGTGGGTCACCCTTAGGGATAGGTATTCTATTGTGAGGTCCCCTTGATGATTCATCGTTCCATTCCTGACCATACTTGTCACTTTCCACACTTCATCCCCTCATCTCCTTATCTTTTGGGATTTTCATGTGTACTGACCCAAGGAGGGGTTGTCCCTCATTTCATGGGAAGAAGGGGTTGAAGGCTTAGAGCCTAATAGCCAGAAAAAGATAAAATCCAACCATTAACCTTCTAGATCTCGCCCAAGGATCCCGAGGACAATGAAATTTCTATCATCAGAAACTAATGGGACCCGTGAAAAATAAATAATAACAAAATTACAAACAAGGTGGAGTATGTGTGGGAAATGTTTTTAATGCTTAGGTAGAATCCCCACACATGTGTTCAACTTCGGGAAGCATGATGTGACCAGGGTAGAGTCAAGGTGGGAACAATTTTCCATGCTTAGGTAGAATCCCCACCTTGGATTCAACTCAGAAACATATTAAAAGAATAAAAGTAAATAAATGGACTTGGAAAAAGGTTGCATTGAAAATGAAGGTGCAACACACCCTCTACAATGACACACATAAGTGAGACAATAAAACCCCTTGTATGTCATGAACCCCATGCCCAAAATTATTTCCCCCATCCATGACACCTCATCCGCATGGCTTAGAAAGAGTTCCCCTTTGGAAACACCCCTAAACTTGAGGTACAATTCTCCCAATAGGTCAATTTGTCAACCCTCCCATACCTAAACTTCACAAATTGCATAGGGTCTTTGAGCATTGGTTTATTTTGATGAGGTGGTTTGGATGTAATTTCTTAGATGGCTATTTTATTGTTTGCATATACTCATAATGATGCATTTTACTTGATATCCTTGGAGGGTGTATCCATTTTTCTTTGCAGGACCTAACTGGTGGATAGTTTTGGAAGAACAAGCCTAGCTTGAGCTTCCATGAAGCTTGAATCCCATAGGTTGGATGCCAAGGTTCCACACTCCAGATGATGGTGACATGCCTTTGGAGGCCTAGAGGACACCTTGGAGGATCTTTCCCACCCCCTACATGCCAAACAACTTGCTTGAACGGGGAAAAATGTCACCTTTTGGGGGTTTGACATCACCTAGGGCTAGGGTTTGGTGGTGATGATGGACACTTGGAAATTTTTGAAGGAAGAGACCCACGGATCGTGGAAGAAACATATTGGTTGAATACTATTGGACTTTGGAGGCCTATCCTTTCCTTCTCCAACTCAACAACTTGACCAAAAGTTCCAAACATTGCCCAAAAAGAGGGTGATATCATGTTTCTAGGGTTTCTTTTATGTGCAAATTATGAATTAAATAATATTATTTTGGTAAATGGGAAAGATAAGGGATGTTGACCCCTTTTCCTTTGATTTACCCTAAGTTTTGTGGATAAACTATGTTTAGAGGATTTGTATAAATATAGATCATCTCTATTTCATTTTTCATCATAGCTATCCCATTGTGAGAAGACTAGTGACTGTTGTTTGCGCCCTCTTGGGAATTTTTGGTATCTCTATCTCTCTTTCAAATAAATGTTGGTGATATCTCTTGGTGAATGCTTGATATAGGGTGGTGTGCACCTCTTGGAGGCTTCTTTACTTTCTCTTGAATGGTAAATGTTTGGTGAACTAGGGTTTGATCTCTCTCTCTTTCTTGGAATTGGTAAGGAAAAATCTGCATTTGTTAGTTATTTATTTCTTGTTCTTTGTTATTGTTGGTTGAAACCATAGGAGGTGTATGCTGCATACACCCTCCATTATGATTCATATTATTTTCTAAGTTTATAATTCTTTCTTGGACAAAGGTTGCTAGAAGGAATCCAAGTGTGTATACCCTCCTAGATTTATCCTAGTTTGATTGGCATACCCTAGGGAGTAAGAGGATTTACACCCCTAGGTATATTGTTGATCTAACTTGTGTTTTAAATATTCCATTCACTCTATTATAAAGGCACAAATCTGAAAATTTGCATTGGAGAAATAAAATTGTTTACATTGGTAAACATGTTTTAGTTAGATATCAATATTGTTTAAGTTGGAATCCTTTGTGGATGCCTTGAGGTTGCTAAAACCTCTAGGGAATATTAGTTCTCTTGGTATTATTTTTGTCGTCATAAAATTTAATCTACAGCCATTAGGTCTATAGAAACCCTAAAACAAATCTTTTAATAACTAACAAACCAACCATCATAAATTGCCAGAAGTTTTCCCTTATAATCTATCAATCTGATGACATCTTTTGGGTTTATTTTTGGCAAGTTATGGTGGTTGATTTCTTTGTTGTAACAACATTTTTGCTACAGCCATAAGGCTGATAATTATCTCTGCAATACTTGTTTATAACAACCTTTCTTTTCATGCTAAAGTCTTTCTCTTTCAATCTTGAGTTGTACTAGTCACATCTAGTTTATCTCTTGTATCATTAACTAGACTTTTAGAAACTCTATTCACAACTCTTATGATCCTTTTTTGTTGATATATATCATTTTTTATTGATGCAATTAGGGAAAACAATCTTAACTTGTTTTTCCAACACATTATTGGGCTTGTATCTTTGTTTTCCTTGTGTCTTAAGCAGGTACAATCACTTCTTGGTAGGTATTTTATACTATGGTACATCTTCAACCATCTACGAGACTATTTTCAAGCCCTTTTTACCTTCCATAATTGACCTATAGGGGGACACTTCATCATCTCTTCATCTTCCATATCATTTCTCCTAGGGTCACCCGGGATTTCCCCCTTAAGTTTATTACTTCATCTCTAAAGTGACGGGAATACCTATCTAAGGTGACAATGGGTAGGTGTTCTCTTAGCTATCTCCATATTGTGGTTTGGGTCGAGATTTTCCCAACCTACAACTTGTGAGATAAAATTTTGGCATCATTCTCAGGGAGGATTTTGAATCCTCTTTCGTTCCCTAATGACACTTTGGCAAGCTACCATCCCAAATCATTTACCCCTAGCTTTCCTAGCGGCTCCACTTAAATAATGTTCCCCTTCCACCCTTGATGAGATTTTCATAAATTTCTTCTAGAGACTCCATTGAGGTATTACCCTAAGTAATGGAACCATGGCCTCATGAGACTTACCATGGGAAATCCATAAGGTGTACCCTTCTATTGATGTTAAAAATATCCCTTGATATCTAAATCATTGCTCTACGGAGTGGAGGGAAAGTTTCCCTAATTTTAATGGTGATCCAGATCTAGCAGTCACCCATGTCATAAATTATATGAAGTATGCTTCAAGCTTAAATGCGCTAATGAAAATTTGTGTATATTCATTGGAATAAAGTCAAAAGAGTTGGCGTGCACACTCATGTATTCCGAAGAGTATCCCATATTCTACAAAACTCATTGAAGAATTTCTTAGGCATTATCGACCAGCTACTTAGAATTTTCAAGATACTTTCCAAGAGCTCAAACACGCTCTTTCCAAAGAAGGTTCTCCGGTGGATGATGAGACAATAGATGCAGAAGTGCTTGAAGGACAAATAAATGAATAAATTTACCAAGAAGATCCGACGAAGTTTCTCATGTTGAAGATCCGGACAAGACATTTGATGAAGATGAAGTGCTCATATATTCCCTTCCACTTGATGAAGACATCCAGGCCTCTACTCCTCCTACACATCAAGAAGAGAATATGATGATTCGTGGCCTTTTTGAAGATCTTGATGGTGCTTTATTCCATGAATTTGGAAGTGAAGAATTTTTAGAGGATCCCTTGGATGCAACAGATCCTTTTGAAAAAAAGGCAAAAAAATCACTATGTATTAAGGATCAATCCATTTGTGATGAAGAGGCAATCGAGGAGCATTTCCATAAAGAGAAAAAAAAATATGACGAATCACAACTTATTGACACATTGTTATCTTTGCTCTCGCTTGATGAAGGTGAGCTTTTCCATCATTGCTTTCCTCCTACACATAAAGTTGAAGAAGCAATTGGTATCAATGATGACGAATTTAAAGATCCAGTTCAAGCCGCCCTAACCTCTATTCTACCTACACATGAAAACAAAGAGATGGTTATTTTCATTCATATTGATGGTTTGATGAAAGAACCCTTGGGTTCGTTTGGTGAGAATATAGACACATTCATACAAACTGGGAGACGTGTGATGTTGGTCGTCTCATTTTTTATGGAGACCCCATTTACAACATTGAGGGTAGCTCTCGAGAAAAATAGATTGAGTTGGATCCTCCAGGAAAATGGTCCTCACTTGCATATGATTCAGATGTTTGTAAACCCAATGTTGACATGGTTACCAACTTGTTTCATCTATTCGAGGATGACATGTCGCAGCATTTTCAGGGCGATTTTCAGTCACCCCTTGGGATTTGTGATGCAGATCCTTTTGAGGATGCAGACTTGTTCTACGAGGACTCTAATCTTCCTTCACCCTCAATTTTATACAAACACTAGGACATGGCCATCCCAGAGGAATCAAAGGCTCACACTACAAAGTGAAAGTATTTTCATCTTAGGGATTTTTATGAGGATTCGTAGATGAAGAGGCAACGTTTTTATAGATTTGAGCTTATCCCTCACCTCATTTCTTCTTCTCAGGGAAATCCTAGGATCTTCTTGGGATCTCTCATGTCTTCTCAGTCTTCAAGAAGCAATGATCATCCATATACATAGTAGTCATATACATATGGTAGCCCTCTTTAGAGATGGATCGATTGAACTTGTGGCTATCTTTTAAGGCAGGATTTCTGGGATGATCAAAATTGTGGATGCTCTTTTCAGTAGGATTTCCTCCCTCCCATCCATCTCCATGACTTTCATTTCATGATTGATTATATATATATATGCTCATGATCATTATGTGCTCGACCTATATTTTCTGCATCACATAATTAATCACACGGGGAGATACCTTAATGAAATGATGAATAGATGGTTGCACAGGTTGTATGATTTTACCTGACATCACCTATCACTCAATCTCTAGGGCCCCAAGGCCCCAAGTAAGTAGGTAGGTCATATTTCTTTCCTTGCATTTGCATCTTGATTTCTCATGGTAGTTCAACTGCATTTCATATTTCATTTTTCTCTACTTCCATATTGATTTCATGTTTAGTTTATAATTTTTTTAAAAATTCTAAAATTTTATTTTCTAGATTAGTTTTCAATTTTGGTTTTGATGTATATGGATGAAGGGTGATAGAACCACCCTAGATTTTACAGTTTTATGTTTCAACGTAGGCACATGTCCACTAGCACATGTTGCATTTAACATGCATTCTACGGCAAGTACATGTCCCCATGTAGGATCTAGATTTCATCCCCAACTCCTAGAGATAACTAAGGAGATAATGTCTCGAGGCCCTCAGGTTGCAAACATGGAGTACCGAGAGATAGCTCGACTAGAAGTGTCCAATTGCACATACAGAGACCCACCTCACCACCATATCTCCAAGGTCATCATGACGATATCCACCACATCAGTTGGCTTCCAGAAGGCATTGGTTCTTTCTCCATGAGGTACAAGCTAGGTATTATGGTGAGTGTCATTTCAATATTTGAGGAATTTAAGTTTTTTTCATCTATTACTTATTTTGATTATGTAACTTTTGCTTGGAAATTATACTCTTTTCCTAGTTTCACTTTGGCGGTTGACATTGCACCCTAGTAAGTGGGTCACCCTTAGAGATAAGCCTCCTACTGGGAGGTCCCCTTGATGATTCATCTTGCCATTCCTGACCATCCTTATCACTTTCCACACTTCATCCCCTCATCTCCTTCTCTTTTGGGATTTTTAGGTGTACTGACCCAAGGAGGGGTTGTCCCTCATTTCATCGGAAGAAGAAGCTGAAGGCCCAATGAATTGTAGCTGGGAAAAGATAAAAGTCACCCATTAACCTTCTAGATGCTCACCCATGGATATCGAGGACAATGAAATGTATCTCATAATAAATTAATGGGACCCATGAAAAATAACTAATAACAAAATACCAACCAAGGTGGAGCATGTGTGGGAAATGTTTGTAATGCTTAGGTAGAATCCCCACACATATGTTCAACTAGGGGAAGCCTGATGTGACCAAGATAGAGTTAAGGTGGGAAACAATTTTCATGATTAGGTATAAGCCCCACCTTGGATTCAACTTGGAAACATCTTAAGAGAATAAAAGGCAATAAATGGACTTGGAAAAAGGTTGCATTGAAAACGAAGGTGCAACACACCCTCTGCAAAGGCACCCATAAGTGAGACACTACAACTCCTTGTATGTCATGAAACCCATGCCCAAAAGTCTTCCCCCCATCCATGATACATCATCCACATGTCTGGGAAATGTTTGTAATGCTTAGGTAGAATCCCCACACATATGTTCAACTAGGGGAAGCCTGATGTGACCAAGGTAGAGTTAAGGTGGGAAACAATTTTCATGATTAGGTATAAGCCCCACCTTGGATTCAACTTGGAAACATCTTAAAAGAATAAAAGGCAATAAATGGACTTGGAAAAAGGTTGCATTGAAAACGAAGGTGCAACACACCCTCTGCAAAGGCACCCATAAGTGAGACACTACAACTCCTTGTATGTCATGAAACCCATGCCCAAAAGTCTTCCCCCCATCTATGATNCCACATGTCTTATAAATAGTTTCCCTCATGAAACACCCCTAAACTTGAGGTATGATTCACCCAATAGGTCATTTTGTCAACCCTTCCTTACCTAAACTTAAAAAATTCCATAGGGACTTTGAGCATTGGTTTATTTTGATGAGGTGGTTTGGATTTACTTTCTTAGATGTCTCTTTTATTGATTTATTTACTCATCATTATGCATTTGAATTGATATCCTTGGAGGGTGTATCCATTTGTCTTTACAGGACCTAGCTGGTGGATAGTTTTGGAAGAACATGCCTAGCTTGGGCTTCCATGGGGCTTGAATCCCACAGGTTGGATGAGAAGGTCCCACACTCTAGATGACATTGAAATTCATATGGAGGCCTATAGGAAACCTTGGAGGATATTTATAACCCCCTACATACCAAACGATTTGCTTGAAAGGGGAAAAACATCACCTTTTGGGGGGCTTGACGTCACCTAGGTCTAGGGTTTGGTGGTGATGATGGACACTTGGCACGTTTTGAAGGAAGAGGCCCATGGATTGTGGAAGAAACGTCTTGGTTGAAGAATATTTTCCTTTGGAGTCCTATCCTTTCCTTCTCTGACACAATGACTTGACCAAAAGTTCCAAACATTGCCCAAAAGAGGGTGACATCATGTTTCTAAGGTTTCATTTATGTGCAAAGTATATATTAAATAATATTATTTTGGTAAAGGGGAAAGATAAGGGTTGTTGACCCCTTTTCTTTTGATTTACCCTAAGTTTTGTGGACAAATTATGTTTAGAGGATTTGTATAAATAGATATCATCTCTATTTTATTTTTCATCGTAGCTCTCCCATTGTGAGAAGACTAGTGGCTGAAATTTGTGCCCTCTTGGGAATTTTTGGTATCTCTCTCTCTATCTATATTTCAAATGAATTTCGGTGATATCTCTTAGTGAAATCTTGATCTAGGGTGGTGCGCACCTCTTGGAGGCTTTTTTACTTGCTCTTGAATGGTAAATGCTCGGTGAACTAGGGTTTGATCTCTCTCTTTTTTGGAATTGGTAAGGAAAAATATGCATTTGTTAGTTATTTCTTTCTTTTTCTTGGTTATTGTTGGTTGAAACCCTAGGAGGAGTATGTTTCGTACACCCTCCATTAATATTCATGTCATTCTCTAAGTTTATAAGTCATTCTTGGGAAAGGGTTTCTAGGAGGAATACAAGTGTGTATATCCTTCTAGGTTTACCCTAGTTTGATTGCCATACCCTAGGGACTAAGAGGATTTACACCCCTATGGATCTTGTTGATATAAATTGTGTTTTAAATACTCCATTAAACCTATTATAAAGGCACAAATCTGAAAATTTGCATTGGAGAAATAAAATTGTTTGCATTGGTAAACATGTTTTAGTGAGATAACAATCTTGTTTAAGTTGGAATCTTTTGTGGATGCCTTGACGTTGCTAAACCCTCTAGGGAATATTAGTTCTCTTGGTATTATATATTCTGTCATAACATTTAATCTACATACATTAGGGCCATAGAAACCCTAAAACAAATATTTTAATAACTCACAAACCAACCGTCAGAAATTACTAGAAGTTTGCCCCTATAATCTATCAATCTTAGCACATATTTTGGGTATATTTTTGGAAAGTTCTAGTGGTTGATTTATTTGTTGAAACAATTTTTTTTCTACAACCATAAGGCTGATAATTATCTCTACAGTGCGTTTTTATAACAACCTTGCTTTTCATGCTAAATTCTTGCTCTGTCAATCTTGAGTTGTACTAGTCACATCTAGTTTATCTCTTGTATCATTAACTACAACTTTAGCAACTCTATTTGTAGCTTTTATTATCCTTTGTTGCTGATATATATCATTGTTTATTGCTGCAATTAGGGACAACAATATTAACTTGTTTTTCCAACACATTATTGGGCTTGTATCTTTGTTTTCCTTGTGTCTCGAGCAGGTACAATCACTTCTTGGCAGGTCTTCTATACTATGGCACATATTCCACCATCTACGAGACTCTTTTCAAGCCCTTTATACCTTCCATAATTGACCTATATGGTGACACTCCATCATCTCTTCATCTTCCATCTCATTTCCCCTAGGATCACCCGGGATTCTCCCCTTGAGGTGATTACTTCATCTCTAAAGTGACGGGAATACCTATCTAAGGTGAAAATGGGTAGGAATTCTCTTAGTTGTATCCATATTTTGGTTTGGTTTGGGATTTTCCAAACCTACAACTTGTGCAATAACAAGCACCAATTCAACAACACAAGTAGGCACCAACCTATTGTTACAATATTTGCAGGAACCAACCTATTGGAGACACTAGTCCCCTCACCTGAGAACCAAATCAATAAGCCCTATATAAACGCCAATATAATATCCTTATACAAAGAGTACTCCTTACTTCACCTACATGCTTCATTCCACAAACAATCCTTCAAACCCTAGTCACATGTAACCTTCATTCTCTAGTGAGCCTTATAGCATCATTCGCAGAATATAATCCCAAACTACAACATCAAAAGCTTAAAATGGTGCACATTGCAACATCAAAACCTCAAAACACTTCACATTACAACATCAAAGTATTTCATTCCTTCATAACTCACCTTAAGAACAAGAAAATTCCAAGAAGACTCCTCTTGCACACCTTTAGACCCAAAAAGAAACCCCATCTCCTTTAGCACACTTCAGATCACTTATGTGCACCTCAGACTTAATATCTTGGATGAATTATCTTCAAATGTGCACATATATCATGTATTTATAGTATTTAAATCCCCACTTTCAAGGCTGAGTGTAAAGACTAGCTGAGCCGACCTAAATTTTCTATTTGGGTTGTAAGACGAAAAAATGCATATCTCCTCATTTCTAGGGAGTTAGAGTGAATGCCATATATCGTTGGAAAGGTATCAGAATAATATTTCCAACCATATAACCTATGATCCCATTTGAGATAGGTAAATAGGGTAAAACTTCCTTCAAATATAGGGTATCCAAACTGAGCATAAAAAATCAAAAAACAATTTTTCCAACAATCTCCATCCTACAAACTTTATCTTAGAAATTTGTAGTCTCCCCCTATATTTGACATCAATGACAATAATATTTCTAAAGATATCCCCATTTTTCATTGATGAAAACCCTTAGTCAATTTTGATATTCCCCCTTTTCTACAACTTCCCTTGTGTCTACAAATCTTCCTCTATCTGCAACTTCTCCCCCTTTGACATCAATGGCAAAGAGATGCTCCCCATGATATTTTTCTTCCCTTTACTGATGAGATGAGAGGGATATAAGTCCCAACTTCTGTTCCATATGACATTTTTCTTCTTTGACTTCATTAAGTATGTATACATCACTTGAGTTTTTGTTTGCATTTTCCACTAGTCTTCCTGAAGTTGCTTTCTTTATCTCACACCCTTTAGAATGAAATGTGATGTTGTAACCTTGATCACACATTTGAATGATCAAGACTAACAATACATTTTCCAACTATCCTTGCAAAACCGTTATCTCCAAAAATAACACTTCCTCCTTTTTCTTTCTTCAAGGTGAGAAACTTGGTCTAGTCCCATGTCATGTGTTTTGAATATCCACTGTTAATGTACCATTGGTTCCCTTTATTTTGAGCACAAAGTTCAAATCTGCATTCTTCCCACTTATGTTCTTCTTGCTTCCTTTTCCACACTTTTGTGTATTCGTATCTATGCTTGGAAAGAATATCTTCATCCCTCTTTATTATGTTATTTCTATAGTCACGTGTTATGTGCCCATAGTTATTGCACTTATAATATTCAACATTACAATGAGAACTTTTGGTTTTGTTTCTCACATAATCATTCTTTGTGGCTTTATAAGAACCTATGTTTATATCTCTCACATGATCACTTCCTGCATAATCTCTACATTCTATTGCTTTATGACCAAAAGTATTGCAAGAAAAAAAATAGCCAAGAAAGAGATTTTGGTACCGGTTTATGAAAGATATTCTTGGTGGAACAACTCTTCTGAACTCATTCTTGTGGGAAGAATCAAATTTATGTTG
The DNA here is from genome assembly GCA_032191745.1 of Picea mariana. Lineage (NCBI taxonomy): Eukaryota > Viridiplantae > Streptophyta > Pinopsida > Pinales > Pinaceae > Picea > Picea mariana. The sequence goes on from JASDQU010739080.1 coordinate 376,855, forward strand.
GTCATCAATTCCTTTCCTATTGTTTCTTTCATTGTTGATGGATCCTTTGACAATATTGGCATAGATTTTAGGTTTTTCTTCATTTTCCTTTTATAATGGCTTTGTGACCTTAGTGCTTGCATCTCCCTCGGGGTTATTTTGTTTTTCCTCATAGCCAAGACTTAACTTGATGAATGGTGACCTTTGGAAACTAATAAAATTGTCTAATGTTTCAGGGATCTTTCCAAACTTAAATATTTTATTCAACTAATCAATTGTTTTCTCTAGTTCCTTTCTTAAGGAAACTATTTCAACTCTATATTCTTGCAATTTTATTCCTTTTATTTTAGTTGGTTTCTCGCCACTTTTTCTATCATTTTTGCCTCTTCTAGTTGAGTCTTCGAGATTATAATTTTCTTCTCTATTTATTCAAGGTCATGATCCTCCTCTTCATATTTATACAATTTATTTTTCTTCTTTCTATTATTTTCCCCGAGTTTGTTTATTTCTTCTAAGGCACTAATGAGTTCTTCTTCAAGATTCACCTCCCCATGAATGCCTTCTTCTTCTTCTTCTGATTTTTATTTCTTTTTGTCTTCATTTTCATTATTAGTAGACTTTGTATCCATGGATATGAAGATAAATTCTTATTTTTCAATATCATAAACATATTCATCACTTTCTTTAAATGATATATTGTCCTCTCTACAGTAAAAACTCTTCTTCGTAGTATATTTTCCTCTTTTATGTCTATAACGTTTTCTTCTATTGTTACGTTCTTCTTTAAAATTATTGTCCTCATTAACACTATCTTCTCCTTTTGCATATGGAAATTTGGTAGCAAACTACCCTACTCTACCACAATTAAAACATATGAAGGGTAGCTTACCTTTGTGTTTTCCAGATCCTCTTTTTAGTTTTCTCACAAATTGCGCTTCTTCTGTATCTAATTCATTGTTGGAACAATCACATAATTTGTTTCCTTTTGTCTTATTTGATTCTTCGAAAGATGTTTCCTTCCATGTTGGTTTTTATTTTTTTTCCTCATATCATATGCAGTGAGAATCCCATGTAGCTCATTCATATTTAGTTTCTATGTATCCTTCACTTACTCAATGGTAGAGACCTTAGCATCAAATATTAAGGGGACAGATCTCAACACATTTTGCACAATCATTGGCTCTTCAACCTTCTCACCAAGTCCTTTGATGGTGTTGACAATTTCATCCACTCGAAGGAAATAAGCTGCAATATTTTATTCATCTTTCATTTTCAAACTCTCGAACTGTCTTCTATGAGTTTGGATATTTTCCTTCTTCACCTTGTCATCGTCGTCATAGATGTTTCAAATTTTATCCCAAATTTATTTTTTTGATCCACAATGCATCACCATGACAAACTTGGATTCTGATAGACCACACAATATGACATTCATGGATTTTGTATTATGTTCACTAGGATTCTTCCCAGCCACATCTGTTGGTGGAGTTGTTTGGGTTGTATAACCATTCACGATTTATTTCCAAATATCAAACCCAAGAGCCATTAGATAATTATGCATCCTTATACTCCAAAATGCATAGTTTGTTTCGTAAAGAAATGGACCCTTGTTTGTGAAGAAACCTTCTTGACTAGCAATGTGTTCTCCTAAGATCTTCCTTCTAGCGGTTAGATTGTTTCTGAAGGAACCTGCTCTAATACCAATTGTTTAATTTATGATTATAGTAAGGGGGGGGTGAATCAATATGATATACTTTTTACTTTATTCACATATAAACTCAAATCACAATGCATAGAGTTTAACATGGAAACAAAATCGAGATAAAACCATAAAATTATCTTTATAAATGTCTATAGGCACCAATCTATTATTACGAATATTGTAGGCACCAACCTATTGGAGACACCAATCTCTTTAACTGAGCACCAACTCAATAAGACTTGTATAGACACCAATATAAGATCCTCATACACAGAGTACTTCTAACTTCACCTGCATGATTCGTTCCACATGTAATCCTTCAAAACTTAGTCACATGTAGCCTTCATGCCTTAGAAATACTCATAGCATCATTCCCATAATATAATCTGAGACTACAACATCACAACCTCAAAACAATGCACATTGCAACATCACAACCTAAAAGCAATGCACATTGTAGCATCACATACCTTCATTCCTTCATATCACACCTTAAGAGCAAGAAAATCCCAAGAATACTCCTCTTGCACACCTGTAAACCCATAAAAGACACCTCATTGAATTTAGCGCAACTCATATCACTTTGTGTACCTTAGAATTGTTCTCTTGAATGGATTCTCTTCAAATGCATACATCTATCCTGTATTTACAGTATTTTTGTCCCCGGTTTAAGGGTCGACCTGTAAAGATTGGCTAAGTCGACCTAAATTTTTTGGCTAGTTTTCCATATGGAAAAAATCATATCTCCTTATTCTTAAGGATTTAGATGGAATGTCATATACCATTTGAAATGTCTCAAAATAATATTTCCAACCATATAACCTATGATATCATTTGAGCTAGGTATCTAGGGTAAAAATTCCTTTAAAAATAAGGTATCCAAACTGAGCATCAAAAATCCAAAAACAATATTTCCAAAAATATCCATCTTGCAATCTTTATCTTGGACATCCATAGTCTCCCCCTATCTATGACATCAATAAAAACACTATTTCCGGAAATTTTGATTTCATAATGTCGTTGACTCTTGAATATCAATGTTGATGCTTTCAACATTTTGGCAATGTTATCATAGTGAGATTGAATTGTGGGAAAGTGCACACTTCATGTTCATGCAATGGTTATGGAAGCATGCAGATGAGAAGATGGAGACCTCGTGGATGGGTGATATTAGAATAGAAGATCATCTTACTTGAAAATATCAAGTCATATCACGTCATCTCATGAATGTGAAAACCTTGAATGTTTTTGGAAACATGCTTGTAATTCATCATTATTATTATGAAGAGATTTCTCCTATGGCTATGGGTCAAAGCCACAATAGAGAAATAACCTTTAAAGAATTACCTCAGCCCCAGAAAACAATTACACATAAAATAACTAACTAATTCTTGGGAAGAGGGATTGATACTAGTATGTATTCTACATTTGATGTTGATCCGTGGTTGTATATTTTCTCTAATTCTCCAATCCTTTCTCTATTTACCTACACATTCAAAGAAGGATAGCTGCAAGAGAGAGGTAGTTATAGGAATAACTAACTTCTAAAAATATGACAGTTGTAAGAAATTAGTATTCTAAATGATTAATCATTTAAATAAGATAATCATTCAATACAAATTAGAATTGTATGGGAAAGAGATATCTTCATTATATTAATGACATAAAATTATATGGTTACAACCTATGTCTGTTGAAGGCACCACTACGGAATCAACATCTGGGTTCCTCCACTGAGGCAATGGAGATTAATTGTACCTCCTAGTCTTCACTCAATCATGTCCAAAGGAGAAATAAGGTTTCTCTTCGACAAGATAGAAATGAGTGAATATCATTGGAAACAAGGGGCTTGCCGACTTTGGGTAGAATTCACCAGCATAATGTCACTTCAAGTATGATTGTTCTCTCCTCTACACCATGCCTATTTTTGTACCTTCTCTAAGTGCTTGGAGAGGTTACAAATAGTTGTAAACAAACAATAGGGGGTCAGGAACTGGGGGAACCCATAAAACCCGCCCAAAAATAAGGAAAATATTATTTTTTGAGCCAAATAAATATGTACATGCCATGAAAAGGAGTAACATGTGTATGTGAGTGCCTTGCATAAATGATAGGGCATGTATATGTAAAAAACATGAGTTTTTTTATAAATTCAGACGAGGAAAAAGGGGATTAAGGTCTATAAGTAGGAAAGACAATGGCCAAGATGGCACCAATGCATATGTGGTGTAAATTGATTCTATAAAAGATACCCCCTAATGTGTGAAATCATAATAGAAATTGATGGATGAAATACATTATAAATCTAGGAGGTGAGGATGCAATGGGCCAATTTAGAAGTTGTCGAAGACCAGTCCAAGAAAAAAACCTACAACATAAAACAAGTAAGAGTATCTCTTCCCAAGGCAGGAATACCCATGCTCAGGAGTGACAAAATCATGGTTTCCAAATCAAGTACACTACAAATCCATGAAATATGTATATATAGAATCAATGATTGTTAAGCCCTAATATTGGCTCATTACCCCTTAATTGGGGCATATTATATTAGTACTATTATTTTATTTATGTCGGCTTTAGGCCATTAGTTGTAATTATACCTCCTAGTCTCCTATATATACCAAGGAGCCATTTTCATTTTGAATCATCTTATACTTGAACATTTAAGTGGGGTAAAAGGAGGTTGCCCCCTCGAAGAGGCTTATTATCTGAAATTATCTCCTTTTCAAGGCATTGAGTA
>JASDQU010739080.1:382658-421427 GCA_032191745.1 Picea mariana
GTCTAAGACTTTTAAAGATTGATTTGAAGATCTAGTGGTAAAGGATTTCATAGCTCTACCTATATTGGTTGGTAAGCTGAGCAATATGGAAGTCTACTAAGCAATGAGATGATTATCCAAGATGTAAATTTTTCCTTTTTTAGGTCTTCTTAAACGTAAGGTATATCTTTGAAGATATGAAGATCCATGTAAACCAAAATATCATTAGACAAGTGAACCTAGGGTTTCTTTGATGGAGATTCCCAAGGAAACCTTATTTGTATGGAGTACAAGGAGCAGTTTTATTAAAGGCCTCTCATCATCTTGATTTGCTAGTTGGATTGGGTTGTGGAACAAATAATTGGGGAAATTTGAGAACCTTAGTTCCATTGTTGAGGATGACAATGGAATTGGGAGTGGAGAAGCTACAAGTTCATGATGATTCTAAACTGAGAAAAGATTAGGTATCTTACATCTTCTCTTTTTTGAACATTAGTCTACAAGCTCGTATGGATTAGGTGAGACAATGGAGTGGATAGTTAGCATTGGTTTCTTTCAAACATGTATCTAGGGATCTAAATACTTTCAGAATAAATGGTTGAAGGATGACATTGTTTTATAAACTAGAGTACTAAATTTAACATAGTTTAGGGAGGGAGAAAAAATTGTTCATCCTCCTCACATATTTCAATTATGTAGCCTCTGCAATTTAGGTTTTTATTCTTTTTTTTTAGCATGTGGTTTCTTATATTGACATTGTGGTCTCCAAATTAAGAGAGTAAAGTACTATATTGATGATACTCTTTGGATAAGTATAGTAGGCATTTACCCTGTGGGTTTGTAGTTCCCAGGTGACTATTTTTTAATGTAATAGTATCGTTTCCATATTAGAAATAAAATATCACAACTTTTTCCTTGGGACAAGAAATATATTTTGTATAAAAAAAATTGTTGGGAGTAGCTAATATTGTAGCAAAAGGAATTCATCTTTTTTCATAATTCAAATGAGAATCATGTAGAATTTTTGTTGGTGATTAGAGTTCCATTGTTGATCTAGGTGGATCTCGGTGGCCATCCACCATTTCCATTGAATCAACATTTCAATCCTATGGTTTTGATAAACCATGATATTCATTCTTTTGATGGGGAATGGAATGTAATTGCATCTTTATTTGTTAATTACAAACATCATGTAATGATATCGTAGTGGTCTTGTGTAAATGCTTACAACATAGAATTAATGCATTGGATCCCATTAGAACTAGGATGGGTGACCGCCCCGGAAGTCCTAGTGTTTTACATGCCTATGGCATTTTATAAACTTAGACTAATTTAGCCCACATGCATCATGGGAATTGTTCTCCTCTCTCTCTCATATATAATTGAGGTGATAGAGGTCCTTTAAGCATGCAATGGAGTGTGATGTAAATCTTGTTGCGAATGAAGCGTAGCGAACATCTCTTTCTTTTCAGAGATAAGCTACCCCATTCTTCCAGTTTGTGTTCTACAATGTTTTTCTATCTTATTCATTAATAGAAGTTGGGTTTCACTGTATTCATGTGTTCTCTACTATATTTTTGGTTTTGTCTTGTTTCATTCTCAACATAATCCAGATCAATGGTATTAGAGCAGTCTGCTCCTTGTCATTTCTCATAGAAGGTTCCCAACGAGGTCCGGTTATAGAGATTTGGGTCTTGAGTTAGTTTCGCCTGAGGACAACCTCTCTTGCTAGTCCAAGTGACCTACCATGGCAGAAGAAAAGAGAGATGACGAAGTAGTTTTCTTAAAGGCCTCTCATCATTTTGTTTTGCTAGTTGGATTGGGTTGTGGAACAAATAATTGGGAAAAATTGAAACCTCAGTTGAATTATTGAGGATGATAATGAAATTGGGAGTGGAGAAGCTACAAGTTCATGGTGATTCTAAACTGGTAAAAGATTCGGTATCTTACATCCTCTCTTTTTTAGCATTAGTCCGCGAGCTCATAATATGGATTAGGTGAGACAATGGAGTGGATAGTTAGCAGTGGTTTCTTTCAAACTTGTATATAGAGATCTAAATACTTTGGGAATAAATGGTTGAAGGATGACATTGTTTTATAAACTAGAATCCTAAATTTAACACAATTTAGGGAGGGAGAACAAATTGTTCATCCTCCTCGCATCTTTCAATGATGTAGCCTCTACAATTTAAGTTTTTTTTTTTTTTAGCATGTAGTTTCTTATATTGACATTGTGGTCTTAAACTTAAGAGAGTAAAGTACTCTATTGATGATACTCTTTGGATAAGTATAGTAGGAAATAATCATGTATATGTATATATCTTTACCCCATGGGCTTGTAGTGCCCATATCACTAGTTTTTAATGTAATAGTATATTTTCCATCTTAGAAATAAAATATTATGACTTTTTCCTTGGGACGAGAAAAATATTTGGTATAAAACAATGTTGGGAGTAGCTAATATTGTAACAAAGGGACTTTATTTTTTGTCATAATTCAAATAAGAATCTCGTAGAATTTTCGTTGGTGATCAGAGTTCCATTGTGATCTAGATTTTGTTAATAGTAGAACAATTCCCATAGGGTTTTTGCTCAATTCTAGTCAACCTAGATCCTCAAAAATTTGATTCCAATTTCAAATTGATGGGAACTCTGACTTCCTAGTAATCACTAGATTCCAATAACAAGAGAAAAGTTTTCAAAAAAATTAGATGGCTCTATTTTACTGTAGTTGCAAAAAGATAGCTATGAGAAATGCACATCCATTCATTTTGTTTACTACTATCATCATCATAAATATCCTTTCATATAGAATGTCCCATGTCATGGAAATGTAGAAATTCCTTAGAGACATTGATGTCGAATCCTCATGTCTAAAAGTTTTTTAATCCAAATATCACCCTTTCATGTTCTCTAAATACTCAAATATATCCCTAACTTGACACATATACTTTCAAGACCCCCAAATCCATCTAAGCACATGGGACCCCTAGATCCTAAAATCATGAAGAGACCCAATAACACTACATCGTTCAAAGTTCCTTCAAATTATATCAATGTGGTTGATGTGAAGAATCTTAAAAGTGAGGAGAGACTTCCATGTGGAATCCCTTTCAAGGAATATTACAACACATTTCTCTACCATAATATTTTCCATGTACAAATATCTAAGACTTTGACCTACCATCCTTTCTACACATAGTCCAATGGAGTTACTTACATGCACTTAGTCCCTTCAAAATTTGTCCAATTAAAGCATCTAGAGATTTCTTCTAGCTTCATTTATTGAATGACTAAGTACATAGACAAGAAAAGTAATAAACATGACCTACCTATAGAATTTTCAAAATTTTCATTTATTGAATGACTAAGTACATAGACAAGAAAAGTAATAAACATGACCTACCTATAGAATGTTCAAAATTTTGGTGAGGTTATGATAAAAGATAAAATCCTTGCATTGTCACCATCACAATTTTTTTATGGATTTTTTCAATGCACTAGTCCCACACAATAAAAGGGGAAATACCTTTCCCAAATGGTATGTAGAGATATCTCACAATATCTCTTGGTGTTACACTCCTATGTTGTTAATGTACTTAATTTGTAGTTTCATCAAATCCAATCAACAACAATTTTGGACTTGTTTTCATTGGAGAAAGTGAACTTGATGTCTTGTAGGATGCATCCCGATGACTAAGGCTCCAAGCAAATGAAACTAATCAAATCATAAGCTAAGTGGTTGTTGAGGACCATATTACCACTTGGGGTATAAGTATCTCATATCATCATGTACATCATAGCTACTTTTAAAATATATCAAAGAGAAACAACAACTAGAACATAGAGATATGGTGTAAAATAATTACCATCCATACCTAGATGAGAAATGGTGTAAAAGGATTACCATCCTTTCCTAATATATATATTCACGTGGATCCAATTAGAAAGTGCATCGTTAAGATATATCAATGTAAAAGAATCAATAAATATGATGTGCACCATCTCCATAAATTTAGACCCATTGCCAACAAAATTAGCATATGAAGGAACATGATATAATTAGAACATGTTTCTTCATCGTGAATTATGTGTTATGATGGATTAGGTTTAGCATAATAAGGGTAACAACAAATCATAGTACAATGTTGCATTCATGGATGATTTAGCTTGTAAGGAGGATGGCTCATATTAAGGTGACATTAAGCCCTAAATCTTATCATATATTAAATTGAATATGATTATGTATTAAATTTGTATCATGTATTAGATTTATGGTATAATGTTTAACTAAATTGAACATGAAAACACAAGTGATGCATAGATACAATTTTAAGTGCATGTTATATGTACATAATAGATGGTTAGGCAGTAGATCTAACTTATGCATAAATACCATAAAAATTGAATGTAAGAGTCAAGTTGGACTTCACATTTATCTAAGTTCATTATGTATGTGATTGTTGTTGAACTTATGTTTATAATGAGAGGGGAGGTGAATCAATATGATATACTTTTTGTTTTATTTAACCATTCATCAATCATTTATTAGTTGAGAAACAATAATCACATATAAAATCAAATCATAATGCATAGACTTTAACATGGAAAACTAATTGAGAGAAAACCATAAACTTATCTTTATAAACGTCTATTGGCACCAACCTACTAGAGACACCAATATTGTTAATTGAGAACCAAATCAGCAATATGTAGGAACCAAACTACTGGAGACACCAATCTCCTCAACTAAGCATTGTTATCCCCAACTCCTAGGGATAACTAAGGAGATAAATATCGTTAATTGAGAACCAAATCAGCAAGATGTAGGAACCAAAATACTGGAGACACCAATCTCCTCAACTAAGCATTGTTATCCCCAACTTCTAGGGATAACTAAGGAGATAATATCTCAAGGCCCTCAGGTTGCAGACATGGAGTACCAAGAGATAGCTTGACAAACAGTATCCACTTGCATAGACAGAGACCCACCTCACCACCATAGCTCTAGGGTCATCATGATGGTATCCACCACATCAGTTGTCTTCTAGAAGGCATTGTGTCTCGCTCCATGAGGTACAAGACATGTATTATGGTGAGTTTCATTTCAATATTTGAGGCATTTAAGTTTGTTTCATCTATTACTTCTTTTGATTATGTAACGTTTTCTTGGACATTATGCTTGTTTCCCAATTTCACTTTGGTGGTTGACATTGTGCCCTAGTAAGTGGGTCACCATTAGGGATAGGTATTCTATTGTGAGGTCCCCTTGACGATTCATCGTTTCATTCCTGACCATACTTGTCACTTTCCACACTTCATCCCCTCATCTCCTTATCTTTTGGGATTTTCATGTGTACTAACCCAAGGAGGGGTTGTCCCTCATTTCATGGGAAGAAGGGGTTGAAGGCTTAGAGCCTAATAGCTGGAAAAAGATAAAATCCAACCATTAACCTTCTAGATCTCACCCAGGGATCTCGAGGACAATGAAATGTCTATCATAAAAAACTAATGGGACCCGTGAAAAATAAATAATAACAAAATTACAAACAAGGTGGAGTATGTGTGGGAAATGTTTTTAATGCTTAGGTAGAATCCCCACCTTGGATTCAACTCAGAAACATATTAAAAGAATAACGGGAAATAAATGGACTTGGAAAAAGGTTGCATTAAAAATGAAGGTGCAACACACCCTCTACAATGACACCCATAAGTGAGACAATAAAACCCCTTGTATGTCATGAACCCCATGCCCAAAATTATTTCCCCCATCCATGAAACCTCATCCGCATGACTTAGAAAGAGTTCCCCTTTGGAAACACCCCTAAACTTGAGGTACAATTCGCCTAATAGGTCAATTTGTCAACCCTCCCATACCTAAACTTGGAAAATTGCATAGGGTCTTTGAGCATTGGATTATTTTGATGAGGTGGTTTGGATGTAATTGCTTATATGGATCTTTTTTTGTTTGTATTTACTCATAATGATGCATTTTACTTGATATCCTTGGAGGGTGTATCCATTTTTCTTTGCAGGACCTAACTAGTGGACAGTTTTGGAAGAACAAGCCTAGCTTGAGCTTCCACGAAGCTTGAATCCCATAGGTTGGATGCCAAGGTCCCACACTCCAGATGATGGTGACATGCCTTTGGAGGCCTAGAGGACACCTTGGAGGATCTTTCCCACCCCCTACATGCCAAACGACTTGCTTGAATGGGGAAAAACGTTACCTTTTGGGGGCTTGACATCACCTAGGGCTAGGGTTTGGTGGTGATGATGGATATTTGGAAAGTTTTGAACGAAGAGGCCCATAGATCGTGGAAGAAACATATTGGTTGAATACTATTGGACTTTGGAGGCCTAACCTTTCCTTTTCCAACTCAACGACTTGAACAAAAGTTCCAAACATTGCCCAAAAGAGGGTGACATCATGTTTCTAGGGTTTCTTTTATGTGCAAATTATGAATTAAATAATATTATTTTGGTAAATGGGAAAGATAAGGGCTGTTTACCCCTTTTATTTTGATTTACCCTAAGTTTTGTGGATAAAATACGTTTAGAGGATTTGTGTAAATATAGATCATCTCTATTTCGATTTTCATCATAGCTATCCTATTGTGAGAAGACTAGTGACTGCAATTTGCGCCCTCTTGGGAATTTTTGGTATCTCTATCTCTCTTTCAAATAAATTTTGGTGATATCTCTTGGTGAATGCTTGATATAGGGTGGTGCACACCTCTTGGAGGCTTCTTTACTTTCTCTTGAATGGTAAATGTTTGGTGAACTAGGGTTTGATCTCTCTCTCTTTCTTGGAATTGGTAAGGAAAAAACTGCATTTGTTAGTTATTTATTTCTTGTTCTTGGTTATTGTTGGTTGAAACCATTAGAGGCATATGTTGCATACACCCTCCATTACAATTCATATTAATTTCTAAGTTTATAATTCTTTCTTGGACAAGGGTTGCTAGAAGGAATGCAAGTGTGTAGACCCTCCTAGATTTATCCTAGTTTGATTGGCATACCCTAGGGAGTAAGAGGATTTACACCCCTAGGGATATTGTTGATCTAACTTGTGTTTTAAATACTCCATTCACTCTATTATAAATCACAAATATGAAAATTTGCATTGGAAAAATAAAATTGTTTGCATTGATAAACGTGTTTTTAGTGAGATATCAATCTTGTTTAAGTTGGAATCTTTTGTGGATGCCTTGAGGTTGCTAAACCCTCTATGGAATATTAGTTCTCTTGGTATTATTTTTTCTGTCATAAAATTTAATCTACAGCCATTAGGTCTACAGAACCCCTAAAACAAATATTTTAATAACTCACAAACCAACCATCATAATTTGCCAGAAGTTTTCCCTTATAATCTATCAATCTGATCACATATTTTGGGTTTATGTTTGGCAAGTTATGGTGGTTGATTTCTTTGTTGTAAAAAAATAAATTCTACAGCCATAAGGCTGATAATTATCTCTGCAATACTTGTTTATAACAACCTTTCTTTTCATGCTAAAGTCTTTCTCTTTCAATCTTGAGTTGTACTAGTCACATCTAGTTTAGCTCTTGTATCATTAACTAGAATTTTAGCAACTCTATTCACAACTCTTATTATCTTTTTTTGTTGATATATATCATTTTTTATTGATGCAATTAGGGAAAAAAATATTAACTTGTTTTTCCAACACATTATTGGGCTTGCATCTTTGTTTTCCTTGTGTCTCGAGCAGGAACAATCACTTCTTGGTAGGTATTTTATACTATGGTACATCTTCCACCATCTACGAGACTATTTTCAAGCCCTTTTTACCTTCCATAATTGACCTATAGGGGGACACTTCATCATCTCTTCATCTTCCATATCATTTCCCCTAGGGTCACTTGGGATTTCCCCCTTAAGGTTATTACTTCATCTCTAAAGTGATGGGAATACCTATCTAAGGTGACAATGGGTAGGTGTTCTCTTAGTTATCTCCATATTGTGGTTTGGGTCAGGATTTTCCCAACCTACAACTTGTGAGATAAAATTTTGGCATTGTTCTCAGGGAGGATTTTGAATCCTCTTTCATGCCCTAATGACACTTTGGAAAGATACCATCTCAAATCATTTACCCCTAGCTTTCCTGGTGACTCCACTTGAAGAATGTTTCCCTTCCACCCTTGATGAGCTTTTCATAAATTTCTTCTGGAGACTCCATTGAGGTATTACCCTAAGTAATGGAACCATGGACTTATGAGACTTACCATGGGTACTCCATAAGGTGTACCCTTCTATTGATGTTAAAAATATCCCTTGATATCTAAATCATTGCTCTACGAAGAGGAGGGAAAGTTTCCCTAATTTTAATGGTGATCTAGATCTAGCAGTCACCCATGTCATAAATTATATGAAGTATGCTTCAAGCTTAAATGTGCTACATGAATATGTGCTAATGAAAATTTTTGTATATTCATTGGAATAAATTCAAAAGATTTGGCGTGCACACTCATGTAATCCGAAGAGTATCCCATCTTCTACAAAGCTCATTGAAGAATTTCTTTGGCATTATCGGCCATCCACTTAGAATTTTCAAGATACTTTCCAAGAGCTCAAACACGCTTTTCGCAAAGAAGGTTCTCCAGTGGATGACGAGACAATAGATGAAGAAGTGCTTGAAGGACAAATAAATGAAGAAAGTTATCAAGAAGATCCGACGAAATCCGACGAAGTTTATCATGTTGAAGATCTGGACAAGACATTTGATGAAGATGAAGTGCTCATATATTCCCTTCCACTTGATGAAGACATCTAGGCCTCTACTCCTCATACACATCAAGAAGAGAGTATGATGATTTGTGGCCTTTTTGAAGATCTTGATGGTGCTTTATTCCATGAATTTGGAAGTGAAGAAGTTTTAGAGGATCCCTTGGATGCAACAGATCCTTTTGAAAAAAAGGCAAAAAAATCACTATGTATTAAGGATCAATCCCTTTGCGATGAAGATGCGATCGATGAGCATTTCCATAAAGAGATTTTTTTTTTTATGACAAATCACACTTATTGAGACATCGTTATCTTTCCTCTCACTTAATGAAGGTGAGCTTTTCCATCATTTCTTTCCTCATACACATAAAGTTGAAGAAGCAATTGGTATCAATGATGATGAATCTGAAGATATAGTTCAAGCCGCCCTAACCTCTATTCTACCTGCACATGAAGACAAAGAGATGGTTATTTTCATTCATATTGATGGTTTGATGAAAGAGCCCTTGGGTTCATTTGGTGAGAATATAGACACATTCATACAAACTGGGAGACGTAGATTTGATGTTGGTCGTCTCATTGTTTATGGAGACCCCATTTACAACATTGAAGGTAGCTCTCAAGAAGAATAGATTGAGTTGGATCCTCCAGGAAAATGGTCCTCACTTGCATATGATTCATATGTTTGTAAACCCGATGTTGACATGGTTACCAACTTGTTTCGTCTATTCGAGCATGACCTGTCGCAGCATTTTCAGGGCGATTTTCAGTCACCCCTTGGGAGTTGTGATGTAGATATTTTTGAGGATGCAGACTTGTTCTACGAGGACTCTAAGCTTCCTTCACCCTCAATTTTATAAAAACAATGGGACATGGCCATCCCAGAGGAATCAAAGGCTCACACTACAAAGCGAAATTATTTTCGTCTTAGGGATTTTTATGAGGATTCGTAGATGAAGAGGCAACGTTTTTCTAGACCTAAGCTTATCCCTCATCTCATTTCTTCTTCTCAGGGAAATCTTGGGATCTTCTTGGGATCTCTCATGTCTTCTCAGTCTTCAGGAAGCAATGATCATCCATATGGTAGCAGTCGTATACATATGGTATCCCTCTTCAGAGATGGATCGATCGAACTTGTGGCTATCTTTTCAGGCAAGATTTTTGGGATAATCAAAATTGTGGATGCTCTTTTCAGCAGGATTTCCTCCCTCCCATCCATCTCCATGAGTTTCATTTCATGATTGATTATATATGTATTTATTATCATGATCATCATGTGCTTGACATATCTTTGTTGCATCACATAATTAAGCACAATGGGAGATACCTTGATGAAATGATGAATAGATGGTTGCACGGGTTGTATGATTTTACCTGACATCACCTATCACTCAATCTTCAGGGCCCCAAGGCCCCAAGTAAGTAGGTAGGTCATATTTCTTTCCTTGCATTTGCATCTTGATTTCTCATGGTAGTTCAGCTGCATTTCATATTTCATTTTTCTCTACTTCCATATTGATTTCATGTTTAGTTTATAATTTTTGAAAAAATGCTAAAATGTTATTTTCTAGATTAGTTTTTATTTTTGGTTTTGATGTATATGGATGAAGGGTGATAGGACCACCCTAGATTTTACAGTGTTATGTTTCAATGTGGGCACATGTCCATTAGGACATGTTGCATTTCTCATGCATTCTATGGCGAGTACATGTCCCCAAGTAGGAGCTAGATGTCATCCCCAACTCCTAGGAATAACTAAGGAGATAATGTCTCGAGGCCCTCAGGTTGCAAACATGGAGTACTGAGAGGTAGCTTGACTAGTAGTGTCCAATTGCACATACAAAGATCCACCTCGCCACCATAGCTCCAAGGTCATCATGACGATATCCACCACATCAGTTGGCTTCCAGAAGGCATTGGGTCTTTCTCCATGAGGTATAAGCCAGGTATTATGGTGAGTGTCATTTCAATATTTGAGGAATTTAAGTTTTTTTCATCTATTACTTATTTTGATTATGTAACTTTTGCTTGGACATTATACTCTTTTCCTAGTTTCACTTTGGTGGTTGACATTACGCCCTAGTAAGTGGGTCACCCTTAGAGATAAGCCTCCTACTGGGAGGTCCCCTTGATAATTCATCTTGCCATTCCTAACCATACTTATCACTTTCCACACTTCATCCCCTCATATCCTTCTCTTTTGGGATTTTCAGGTGTACTGACCCAAGGAGGGGTTGTCCCTCATTTCATCGGAAGAAGAAGCTGAAGGCCCAACGAATTGTAGCTAGGAAGAGATAAAAGTCAACCATTAACCTTCTATATGCTCACCCATGGATATCGAGGACAATGAAATGTCTCTCATAAGAAATTAATGGGAACCATGAAAAATAACTAATAACAAAATACCAACCAAGGTGGAGCATGTGTGGGAAATGTTTGTAATTCTTAGGTAGAATCCCCACACATGTGTTCAACTTGGGGAAGCATTATGTGACCAGGGTAGAGTTAAGGTGGGAACTTTTTTTCATGATTAGGTATAAGCCCCACCTTGGATTCAACTTGGAAACATATTAAAAGAATAAAAGGCAATAAATGGACTTGGAAAAAGGTTGCATTGAAAACGAAGGTGCAACACACCCTCTACAAAGGCACCCATAAGTGATACACTACAACCTCTTGTATGTCATGAAACCCATGCCCAAAATTATTCCCCCCATCCATGATACCTCATCCACATGGCTTAGAAACAGTTCCCCTCATGAAACACCCCTAAACTTGAGGTACTATTCACCCAATAGGTCATTTTGTCAACCCTTCCATACCTAAGCTTGGAAAATTCCATAAGGACTTTGAGCATTGGTTTATTTTGATGAGGTGGTTTGGATGTAATTTCTGATATGGATCTTTTACTGATTGATTTACTCATCATGATTCATTTGAATTGATATCCTTGGAGGGCATATCCATTTGTCTTTGTAGGACCTAGCTGGTGGATAGTTTTGGAAGAACATGCCTAGCTTGGGCTTCCATGGGGCTTGAATCCCACAGGTTGGATGTGAAGGTCCCACACTTTGGATGATGATGAAATTCCTATGGATTCCTATAGGAAACCTTGGAGGATATTTATAACCCCCTACATACCAAACGACTTGCTTGAAAGGGGAAAAACGTCACCTTTTGGGGGGCTTGACGTCACCTAGGTCTAGGGTTTGGTGGTGATGATGGACACTTGGCAAGTTTTTAAGGAAGAGGCCCATGGATTGTGGAAGAAACGTCTTGGTTGAAGAATAATTTCCTTTGGAGTCCTATCCTTTCCTTCTCTAACACAACGACTTGACCAAACGTTCCAAACATTGCCCAAAAAGAGGGTGACATCATGTTTCTAGGGTTTCATTTATGTGCAAAGTATATATTAAATAATATTATTTTGGTAAAGGGGAAAGATAAGGGTTGTTGACCCCTTTTCTTGTGATTTACCCTAAGTTTTGTGGACACATTATGTTTAGAGGATTTATATAAATAGATATCATCTCTATTTTATTTTTCATCATAGCTCTCCCATTGTGAGAACACTAGTGGCTAAAATTTGTGCCCTCTTGGGAATTTTTGGTATCTCTCTCTCTATCTATCTTTCAAATGAATTTTGGTGATATCTCTTGGTGAATTATTGATCTAGGGTGGTGCGCACCTCTTGGAGGCTTCTTTACTTGCTCTTGAATGGTAAATGCTCGGTGAACTAAGGTTTGATCTCTCTCTTTTTTGGAATTGGTAAGGAAAAATATGCATTTGTTAGTTATTTATTTCTTGTTCTTGGTTATTGTTGGTTGAAACCCTAGGAGGATTATTTTTCATACACCCTCCATTAATCTTCATCTCATTTTCTAAGTTTATAAGTCATTCTTGGACAAGGGTTTCTAGGAGGAATACAAGTGTGTATATCTGTCTAGATTTACCCTAGTTTGATTGGCATACCCTAGGGAGTAAGAGGATTTACACCCCTATGGATCTTGTTGATATAAATTGTGTTTTAAATAATCCATTAAACCTATTATAAAGGCACAAATTTAAAAATTTGCATTGGAGAAATAAAATTGTTTGCATTGGTAAACATGTTTTAGTGAGATAACAATCTTGTTTAAGTTGGAATATTTTGTGGATGCCTTGAGGTTGCTAAACCCTTTGGGGAATATTAGCTCTCTTGGTATTCTATATTCTGTCATAACATTTAATCTACATACATTAGGGCTGTAGAAACCCTAAAACAAATATTTTAATAACTCACAAACCAACCGTCAGAAATTACTAGAAGTTTGCCCCTATAATCTATCAATCTAGCGCATATTTTGGGTATATTTTTGGCAAGTTCTAGTGGTTGATTTATTTGTTGTAACAAATTTTTTTCTACAACCATAAGGATGATAATTATCTCTACAGTACTTTTTTATAACAACCTTGATTTTCATGCTAAATTCTTTCTCTATCAATCTTGAGTTGTACTAGTCACATCTAGTTTAGCTCTTGTATCATTAACTAGAATTTTAGAAACTCTATTTGTAGCTCTTATTATCCTTTGTTTCTGATATATATCATTGTGTATTTCTGCAATTAGGGACAACAATCTTAACTTGTTTTTCCAACACATTATTGGGCTTGTATCTTTGTTTTCCTTGTGTCTCAAGTAGGTACAATCACTTCTTGGCAAGTCTTCTATACTGTGGTACATATTCCACCATCTATGAGACTCTTTTCAAGCCCTTTATACCTTCCATAATTGACTTATATGGTGACATTCCATCATCTCTTCATATTCCATCTCATTTCCCCTAGGATCACCCAAGATTCTCCCCTTGAGGTGATTACTTCATCTTTAAAGTGACGGGAATACCTATCTAAGGTGACAATGGGTAGGCGTTCTCTTAGTTGTCACCATATTTTGGTTTGGTTTGGTCTTTTCCCAACCTACAACTTGTGCGATAACAAACACCAACTCAACAACACATGTAGACACTAACCTATTGTTACAATATTTGCAGGAAACAACCTATTGGAGACACTAGTCCCCTCACCTGAGCACCAAATCAATAAGCCCTATATAAACACCAATATAATATCCTTATACAAAGAGTACTTCTTACTTCACCTACATGCTTCATTCCACAAACAATCCTTCAAACCCTAGTCACATGTAGCATTCATTCTCTAGTGAGCCTTATAGCATCATTGGAAAGGTATCAGAATAATATTTCCAACCATATAACCTATTCTCCCATTTTAGATAGCTATATAGGGTAAAAATTCCTTCAAATATAGGGTATCCAAACTGAACATAAAAAATCCAAAAACAATTTTTCCAACAATCTCCATCCTACAAACTTTATCTTGGAAATTTGTAGTCTCCCCCTATCTTTGACATCAATGACAATAATATTTCTAAAAATGTCCCCATTTTTCATTGATGAAAACCCTTAGTCAATTTTGATATTCCCCCTTGTCTACAACTTTCCATGTGTCTACAAGTCTTCCTCTATCTGCAACTTCTCCCCCTTTGACATCAATGGAAAAGAGATGCTCCCCATGAGATTTTTCTTCCCTTTACTGACGATATGAGAGGGATATAAGTCCCAGCTTCTGTTCCATATGACATTTTTCTTCTTTGATTTCATTGAGTATGTATACATCACTTGAGTTTTTGTTTTCATTTTCCACTAGTCTTCCTGAAGTTACTTTCTTTATCTCACACCCTTTAGAATGAAATGTGATGTTGTAACCTTGATCACACATTTGAATGATAGTTAGAAGATTATGATGTAAACCTTCAACATACAAGTCATATTGTGTCTTAATATTTCCATTATAAAGACTAACAATACATTTTCCAACTATCCTTGCAAAACCATTATCTCCAAAAATAACACTTCCTCCTTTTTCTTTCTTCAAGGTGAGAAACTTGGTCTAGTCCTGTGTCATGTGTTTTCAATATCCACTGTTAATGTACCATTGGTTCCCTTTATTTTGAGAATAAAGTTCAAATCTTCATTCTTCCTGCTTCTGTTCTTCTTGCTTCCTTTTACACACTTTTTTGGATTTGTATCTATGCTTGGAAAGCATATCTTCATACCTCTTTATTATGTTGTTTATATAGTCACGTGTTATGTGCCCATAGTTATTTCACTTATAATATTCAACATTACAATGAGAAATTTTGGTTTTGTTTCTCACATAATCATTCTTTGTGGTTTTATAATAACTCGTGTTTATATCTCTCACATGATCACTTCCTGCATAATCTCTACATTCTATTGCTTTATGACCAAAATTATTGCAAGAAAAACAATAGCCAAGAAAGAGATTTTGGTACCAGTGTATGAAAGATATTCTTGGTGGAACAACTCTTCTGATCTCATTTTTGTGGGAAGAATCAAACTTATATTGGTCATCAATTCTTTTCCTATTGTTTCTTTCATTGTTGATGGATCCTTTGACAATATTGGCATAGCTTTTAGGTTTTTTTTCATTTTCCTTCTCTAATGGATTTGTGACCTTAGTGCTTGCATCTCCCTCAAGGTTCTTTTGTTTTTCCTCATAGCCAAGACTTGTCTTGATGAATGGTGACCTTTGGAAGCTAATAACATTTTCTAATGTTTTAGGTATCTTTCCAAACTTGAATATTTTATTCAACTAATCAGTTGTTTTCTCTAGTTCCTTTCTTAAGGAAACTATTTCAACTTTTATGTTCTTGAAATTTTCTTCCTTTTATTTTAGTTGGCTTCTCACCACTTTTTCTATCATTTTTGCCTCTTCTATTTGAGTCTTCGAAATTATATTTTTCTTCTCTATTTATTCAAGGTCATGATCCTCCTCTTCATATTTATACAATTTATTTTTCTTCTTTCTATTATTTTCCCCGAGTTTGTTTATTTCTTCTAAGGCACTAATGAGTTCTGCTTCAAGATTCACTTCCCCATGAATGCCTTCTTCTTCTTCTTCTATTTTTTCTTTCTTGTTGTCTTCATTATCATTATTAGTAGACTTTGTATCCATGGATATGAAGATAAATTCTTATTTTTCAATATCATAAACATATTCATCACTTTCTTAAATGATATATTGTCCTCTCTATAGTAAAAAATCTTCTTCTTAGTATATTTTCCTCTTTTGTGTCTATAAAGTTTTCTTCTATTGTTACGTTCTTCTTTAAAATTATTGTCCTCATTAACACTATCTTCTCCTTTTGCATATGGAAATTTAGCAGCAAACTGCCCTACTCTACCACAATTAAAACATATGAAGGGTAGCTTACCTTTGTGTTTGCCAAATCCTCTTTTTAGTTTTCTCACAAATTGTGCTTCTTCTGTATCTAATTCATTGTTGAAACAATCACATAATTTGTTTCCTTTTGTCTTTGATTCTTCGAAAGATGTTTCCTTCCATGTTGGCTTTTTTTTTTTTTCCTCATCTCATATGTAGTGAGAATCCCATGTAGCTCATTCATATTTAGTTTCTACGTATCCTTCACTTATTCAATGGAAGATACCTTAGCATCAAATCTTAAGGGGACAGATCTCAACACATTTTTCACAATCATTGGCTCTTCAAACTTCTCACCAAGCCCTCTGATGGTGTTGACAATTTCATCCACTTGAAGGAAATAAGCTGCAACATTTTATTCATCTTTCATTTTCAAACTCTTGAACTGTCTTCTATGATTTTGGATATTTTCCTTCTTCACCTTGTCATCATCATCATAGATGTTTCAAATTTTATCCCAAATTTATTTTGTTGATCCACAATGCATCACCTTGACAAACTTGGATTCTAATAGACCACACAATATGACATTCATGGATTGTGTATTATGTTCACTAGGCTTCTTCCTAGACACATCTGTTGGTGGAGTTGTTTGGTTTGTATAACCATTCAAAATTTATTTCCAAATATCAAACCCAAGATCCATTAGATAATTCTGCATCCTTATACTCCAAAATGCATAGTTTGTTCCGTAAAGAAATGGACCCTTGTTTGTGAAGAAACCTTCTTGACTAGCAATGTGTTCTCTTAAGATCTGCCTTCTAGCGGTTAGATTGTTTCTGAAGGAACCTGCTCTGATACCAATTTTTTAACTTATGCTTATACTAAGGGGGGGGGGGGTGAATTAGTATGATATACTTTTTACTTTATTCACATATAAATTCAAATCACAATGCATAGAGTTTAACATGGAAACAAGATCGAGATAAAACCATAAAATTATCTTTATAAATGTCTATAGACACCAATCTATTATTACGAATATTGTAGGCACCAACCCAATGGAGACACCAATCTCCTTAACAAAGCACCAACTCATCAATATGTAGGCACCAGCCTACTGGAGATACCAATCTCTTCAATTGAGCACCAACTCAATAATACTTGTATAGACACCAATATAATATCCTCATACACAGAGTACTTCTAACTTCACCTGCATGCTTCGTTCCACATGTAATCCTTCAAACCTTAGTCACATGTAGCCTTCATGCCTTAGAAATACTCATAGCATCATTCCCATAATATAATCCGAGACTACAACATCACAACCTTAAAACAATGCACATTGCAACATCACAACCTAAAAACAATGCACATTGTAGCATCACATACCTTCATTCCTTCATAGCACACCTTAAGAGCAAGAAAATCCTAAGAATACTCCTCTTGCACACCTTTAAACCCATAAAAGACATCTCATCTCCTTTAGCGCAACTCAGATCACTTTGTGTACCTTAGACTTGTTCTCTTGGATGGATTCTCTTCAAATGCATACATCTATCCTGTATTTACAATATTTTTGTCCCTAGTTTAAGGGTCGACCTGTAAAGATTGGCTAAGTCGACCTAAATGTTTTGGCTAGTTTTCCATATGGAAAAAATCATATCTCCTTATTCTTAAGGAGTTAGATGGAATGTCATATACCATTCGAAATGTCTCAAAATAATATTTCCAACCATATAACCTATGATGTCATTTGAGCTAGGTATCTAGGGTAAAAATTCCTTAAAAAATAAGGTATCCAAACTGAGCACCAAAAATACAAAAACAATATTTCCAACAATCTCCATCTTGCAATATTTATCTTGGACATCCATAGTCTCCCCCTATCTATGACATCAATGAAAACAATATTTCCAGAAATTGTGATTTCATAATGTAGTTGACTCTTGAATATCAATGTTGATGCTTTCAACATTTTGGCAATGTTATCATAGTGATATTGAATTGTGGGAAAGTGCACACCTCATGTTTATGCAATGGTTATGGAAGCATGCAGATGAGAATATGGAGACCTCATGGATGGGTGATATTAGAATAGAAGATCATCTTACTTGAAAATATCAAGTCAAAATCATGTCATCTCATGAATGTGAAAACCTTAAATGTTTTTGGAAACATGCTTGTGATTCATCATTATTATTACGAAGAGATTTCTCCTATGGCTACAGGTCAAAGCCACAATAGAGAAATAACCTTTTAAGTATTACCTCAACCCCAGAAAATAGTTACACATAAAATAACTAACTAATTCTTGGGAAGAGTGATTGATACTAATATGTATTCTACATTTGATGTTGATCCATGGTTGTATGTTTTCTCTAATTCTCCAATCCTTTCTTTATTTACCTACACATTCAAAGAAGGATAGCTGCAATAGAGAGGTAGTCACAGGAATAACCAACTTCTAAAAATATGACAAT
The DNA here is from genome assembly GCA_032191745.1 of Picea mariana. Classification (NCBI taxonomy): domain Eukaryota; kingdom Viridiplantae; phylum Streptophyta; class Pinopsida; order Pinales; family Pinaceae; genus Picea; species Picea mariana. The sequence continues at coordinate 401,117 of JASDQU010739080.1, forward strand.
TGGAAGAAATTAGTATTCTAAATGATTAATCATTTAAATAAGATAATCATTCAATACAAATTAGAATTGTATGGGAAAGAGATATCTTCATTATATTAATGACATAAAATTATATGGTTACAACCTATGTCTGTTGAAGGCACTACTACGGAATCAACATATGGGTTCCTCCACTGAGGCAGTGGAGATTAATTGTACCTCCTAGTATTCACTCAATCTTGTCCAAAGGAGAAATAAGGGTTCTCTCTGACTAGATAGAAATGAGTGAATATCATTGGAAACAAGGGTTTCCAGGACTGGGGGAAATGTTCACTAACTTAAAATAGGGGCTTGCCGACTTTGGGTAGAATTCACCAGCATAATGTCGCTTCAAGTATGATTTTTCTCTCCTCTACACCATGCCTATTTTTGTACCTTCTCTAAGTGCTTGAAGAGGTTACAAATAGTTGTAAATAGACAATAGGGGGTCAGGAATCGGGGGAACCCATCAAACCCGCCCAAAAATAAGGAAAATGTTATTTTTTGAGCCAAATAAAGATGTACATGCCATGAAAAGGAGTGACATGTGTATGTACGTGCCTTGCATAACTGATAGGGCATGTATATGTAAAAAAAATGAGTTTTTTTTTATGAATTCAGATGAGGAAAAGGGGGATTAAGGTATATAAGTAGGAAATACAATGGCCAAGATGGCACCAATGCATATGTGGTGGCAATTGATTCTATAAAAGATGCCCCCTAATGTGTGAAATCATAAGAGAAATTGATGGATGAAATACATTATAAATCTAGGAGGTGAGGATGCAATGGGCTAATTTAGAGGTTGTCGAAGACCAGTCCAAGAACAAAACCTACAACATAAAACAAGTAAGAGTATCTCTTCCCAAGGAGGGAATACCCATGCTCAAGAGTGACAAAATAATGGCTTCCAAATCAAGTACACTACAAATCCATGAAATATTTATATATAGAATCAATGATCATGGCCACAAAAAATGATACATAGTTGATCCATATCAAAAGAGATCATAGCCATGAAAATGATATACATTGGATCTATGTATCAAAATTGAAGGACGACAATTGGAAACAGGAGATGTACAAACTAATCCTCCACAAGTACCAATTTCATAAAAAGGAAGTGGTACTATCCAATACAATTAGGGAAACAACATAAATGAGGTGATGCTACTACAAACCTGAGGTCTTCAAAAGAAGCCACTGACGACATGAGTCTACACTATGTGAATATATGTCTTTAATTCAAACACAGCGAGACACAATTTCATTACCGATCATTGATGTATATCATTAACAAATGTGAGACAATCCACCAATAATGAAAATGGGTGTTAAGGTACCTAGTACATTCTAGCAAGTGTAAATAAATGAGTTGGCGTCGAACACTTGTAGAATATATAGATCAAGGGACACTGATGTATTCCCATTGTCAATAGAAAGGTAACCTGTTGTTGATGAATGCAAACCCCAAGGTACTAAAAAACATCTAGATCCTTGTCTCAAAGCATGTTGATTTCAAGTTGATGGGAATAAATCTGCTAGAAGGAGGGCATTATGGAATCCCCTATCATCCATCATGACATATGAAAGAAGGCCAAATATTTGGAAGAAATAAGATGAAATATTGAAAGGACCCATAACCAAGTATGTCTCTCGCATGCACCAGATGGAATAGAGAACAAAAGGACCCTCTCAGTAACAACCGACAATGAAAAATGTTAACAAAGGCGAGGAAACCATCAATGGAGTCAAATGGAATCCAAGGTAATGCATGAATCCCAATGTTTGTGTTGGTCCTAAGGTCTGCACCTGAATTCTAAACGAAAAAATATAGGCCACCTCAAGTTTTGGAATGGTTTGATTTTGATAAATTAGGTTTGTTGGTCAGCTAATAGATATGTTTTTCAAGGATAGCAAACTGGTTAGATTGACCAAACAATATGACTACAGGTTTCGCTTATCTAATTGTATGCATTTTGATGAACATGTAAGGATATGAAAAGGTAAACAAAGGAAACACAACAATAAATGCAATGAGTTACCTACTATGTGAGATTTTAGACTTAAAATAATATTCAATACCTAAAACACATATCCAGATACAAATAATCCAATAGGTTGCAATATAATTGATCCCTTTACTAAAGCAATAGTTGGTTAACATGTTGCATAATAGTAAAAATATTAATTAAAACGGTAGCTGAAAGGAAAAGGGATATGCACATTGCACACATTCCAAATTTGCATCCAAGATAAGATTAAGAACACATAAATACTTGAGAAAGAGAATGCAAACTGTCATCAAGATATATATCCACCAGGTAGGGATCCTTACAACCATAATTTTAAGGTATAGCCAAATTATGATGCTTGATTCTTTCAATACAAACTCAACCCTTCTTCATTACAAAATATGTATTTATCTCTATTTCAGAGGGTTTCGACCATCTTGAAAAAAAAATTCAACTATGCGTAACAACTAGACTTTTTGTATGATTTGACATACACTCTTTCATTACAAATTGAGAATATCTCTTTGACTTGAGTGTATGTAATTAGTAATATTAGTCATGAATTACTTTAAATTTAACCTTAACAAAAACTGTTGTTCATATCAAACGAAAATGACCACTTATTACACCTCGTGGTGATGTCTTAAACTTAAAACAACTAGACTTCTAAAAGTGAAAACTATAACTATTGTTTATACTAGAGTAAAAAAACTCTTAAAAAAAACTTTGACAGTTGTAACTGGCAATAACTGTGCATGAATACCCACGCGCACTCCATCTGGAGACTGAACTCGAACACAAATAGATAAAACGCACCCAAAATTTGGCGAATTTATGGGAAACATGACCTCAAATACCTCTTCTATTCTGCCATACTGTGATACATGTGTAAAATATGAGAGAATTTTTTTTGCATGGTCTCGTTCCCCAAAAAAACCTCTTTTGGTTTTCAAAAATTCATTTGCATTTGTTCGGAAGGCGTGCCCAAATAGAATGACAAAAACATGGAAACAACATTTGGCAAATTTCTAGAAAAATGGTCTCAAAGGTCTCTTCGATTCTCCCAAACCATGATACCTATGTAAAAAATGAGAGAGAATTTTTTGCATGGGCGCATTAAAATAAAAAAATTCTTTCATTTAAAAAAATTTCATTTCCATCTGTTTAGAAGGTGCGACGGAAGACAATGAAAAAAACAGGAAAAAACAAAGCATTTTGTGAATTTCTTGAAAACTAGCCTCAAATATCTCTTTGATTATCCAAAACTGTGATACCTGTGTAAAATATGAGAAAGGTTTTTATGAATGGTAGTGTTCTCAACAAAATCGTCTTTCATTTTTTAAAATTTCACCTCCAACTATTCAGGAGGCGTGCCAAAAGACAATGATAAAGACAAGAAAAAACAGATCATTTTGTGAATTTCTGGAAAAACATTCTCAAAGATCTCTTCGATTCTCCCATACTGTGATACTTGTGTAAAATCTAAGACATGTTTTTTGTGAATGGGATTGTTTTCAAAAAAAAAAATTCAGTTTTCAAAAATTCACCTCCAGTTGTTCAGGAGGCGCATCAAAAGACAATGAAAAAAACAGGAAAAAACAGAGCATTTTAAGTAAATTTTGGCAGCGCCTTAGCAATCATTTCTTTGAATGTGCTCTGTCTCTAATTAATCATGAAATGATATCTTTGATTTATATTTTATCTGCATATAAATATAGAATCGACCCTTGATTGACCCTTATGAATATGGACTTGTTGGATTGTTTCCGATGAATGTTGATCTAAAATTATGCCCGGAAAAGAGGATCAAATCTGTAAAAATCTTGAGATCTAGAATTGAATATGATCCTTTTTTTTATTTTTCAAATACTCTATCTTTCAAATCTTCAATTGATAGCACAATTTTCTTCCTGGAAATGTCATGGCAATTAAAGTTTTGTTAGGCTTTTTGGGCATTTCAGGGTCTTGGTTCCCTTTCCTCTTTCTATTCTTCTTGGCTTCAGGGGACTCCTTGATCAAGGTTTATATAGGCACAAATTATGCAGAAACAATCTTGGGACTGTGTTGTTTAGTTTTCCTTTGTCCCCTTGTTTTTGTCTTGGGAATTTTATCCTATTGCATGGTGGAGGTCACAATATTTTCTTCCAAATGCTCAGGTGACAATGGGCCTGGTGGAGTAACCTATTTCTCTTGTTGTCTGATACAAACCTTGTTTCCCTCCTTCTCTCTTTTCTTTGTTGTAGATGATCTTAGCTTCCTTCGAGAATTTTCTTCCTTTGCTGGGGTAATTGATTTGACCCTTATGGATCGGGTATTCCCCTTTTGGGTACAACTTTCTTATTTCTAGTTTGTTGGGTCGAATGTATGTGTTAATTTGATTTACTTTACCACCTGTAGTGATAATTACCCACGATCCCACAATGATAAGAATTGAAGGCGCAAACCTGCATGACTTTAGCATGAATTCTGCAATGACGGTCAACTGATGGCAACCCTTGTGAACTCGAGTTATAGGGAAAATGCACATGCATGCGAGGCGCCAACACAACTTGATTTTTTTTTATGAACATTAAAACCAAAAAAAAAACATGGTTTTTGTTGTTTGGAAGAACATACACAATCTTGCAATCTGTGTCTTTTTGCATCAAGGGCTTACGTCAACCCGATAGCAACCCACTAGTGACAAAATCATTATGATGTTTGTTATTCAAATCAAACCAAAACATGCATTAACCTTTCAAAGAGAAAGAAAATGATGCAAAAAAAAAGGAAGATGAGAACAAATCAAACTGATTCAACACAACATTGAAAATAAACTAAGAAGGAAACTATGTTGACAGATGGATGATTTGATGGAGGAGTAGAAGGAAGAGGTGAAAACCTAGGATTTAACATCGGCTCCAAATGGGGATAACACTTCCCTGTGAGGTGCTAAGAAAAACATATGGTGTGCCTTAGTTATTTATTTCCATCCCCCTACCACTAATCATGTATGCTTTATTTTCTAGTCCTTCTATCTATCTTATTTCAACTGAAACTCAAATCTACAGCTACACCCCAATGCCTTTGTTGGGCCATGGAGTCTTATTGTTGATCTACTATATAAACTAACTGAAAATGAAATGATCCAATGACAAGCTTATTCAACACACCCCTACTCTACTCAACTGAAAACCAAGTAATCATGTGTAATCAAATTTCCAGTGAAGCCATACGAGGAGCTTATTAACAAGATGCAACTGACCTCCATCTTTAAGTACGAATATGATAGTAGAAACTGAAAAATATAACAGCAACTTATAATCTGGAAGCCCATACTTAAAGTTTTGAAATTCTTCCTTCACAAAAAGAATGACATAAAATTCTTTAATCCAATTTGACTTCATATAGACTGCTACAAGATCTACAAAAACATGAGAACCATACCTTTTCTGATAATGAACATCAATACATATTTGAATCTGATCTTCAAAACTAGAATTTTGTTGTATGTTTTTTATTTTGTTGATGAATGTTCACGATTAAAGTTGTGTTATATCCACTTCATGGTAAAAAATTGAAAATCCTCCATTCAAAACAATTGTTGGAAGCAACACCCCATTTTGTTCATCAACTAAGATATTTCCTTCACTGCTCTCCAAAGGATTAGATTCATCATTATCACATATGAGTATATTAAGTTGATAAAGTTGTTGATTATTTTGGATTTCAATATCATCTCCTCCACTAATCTCTAAAAAATATGCTTCATAAATATCATAGATTGGATAACTTCTAAGGAGTTCCATCTGTATCATGGTAGAAATATGCTCATCCTCATCAGGATATTGATCATAGATGGGTTGGTCTTTAGAAATTCCTGAAACCTGGACTTCAAAATCCTCCATTTCATGACATCCTTGAGAAATTGAATGCATAATAGAAGCCTGATCTATGTCAATCTTTGGAGAAACAATCTCATCATCAAAAACACTATTAGAGATATATGATATAATTTCAAATGTTTCTACGGAATTATGATCAATGCTTTTGTCATCAAAACAATCAATAAAAATTTCCTCCTGAATAGAAAAACTATAGAAGATTTCACAAGGGGATGATTCTTCTTCCACTTGTTTAACATTAACTTCCTTCTCATTCACACTACTAGAGGAACTAGATGTTAGTTTCCTATAAATAGGTTTTTAGGTTTTGAATAAAATTATAGGATAAATTCATGTCTTGGGTCAAATAAGAATATTGAAGGATTTTTTCCTAAATCATAAGTCATAGGTTTGTTTGTCATGGGTCAGGTTTTATTTTTTAACCATGTAAATTATGGTTTTTTCAAAAAGATGTGGGTTGTCTTGTCACTAAAGGGTCATGATTTCGTTTCAATACAATTGTAGTCAGTCTTGTCAAAGTTCTAACAATTTCATGAAATCAAATCTATCCAGGACATGTGGCATCATCAAGAAAATCATTGTGCAGCACAAGTTGTTGTGCAACATCCAAATGTTGTGTATGGAAGTATGATGAGGTATGATGGCATAATTCACGTTTTAATTGAAGTTACATTTCAAATTTATCCTCCCTCCAGGTAAAGAAAGAGTGAAGAAATCATTTCTCTTCACCCGAAATTTCAAAACCTCCTAGCCAAATTTGTTGCACGCAAGTCCCTATTTTGTTCGTTGCTACAAAAAGGGCACAGAGGAGGTTGTTCTTCATTTGTTGCATAGAAGACGTTTTTTTCATTTACTGCGCAGAGTACTCTACTCTCATTTTTTTCACACAATTCCATGTTTTTTTCCTTGCTACGCACTACGTAGAGGTTACTATTTTCATTTGTTGGGCAGAGGTTACTATTTTCATTTGTTGTGCCAAGGGTTGACACACACCAGCATCATGACAACTCTAGAACATAGAAGAAAAAATGTAAAGGGTGGTGATTTCATGAGGTTTGAGCCACAAGGTTTAAATTTGGTAAATGCAGACCCAACAAACAGAGCATCCTTTGAAAAAGTGGGTTGCATCAGGCTTTGTGAAAAACTTCAGGGGTACAACAAATACATGGCAAGGGAGTTTGAAGAGAATTTTGATGGCGTTAAGGATAAGGTGGGAAATCTTCAGTTGCATGTTCCGAAGATAGCATTGTTGCTGCAACATAAACCCATACTCATGGAGAACAATGGTTCAAAGGTATGTAGTTAGATCTGTCTTACCATCATGATTTTCTACAACCTAAATTTAGAAATACTAAATTCGAAGCTACCATGCCTAGAGAGTTTTTATTGGAAATTCATAGTGATTTTTTGAGGTTTATCCAGAGGGTTTTTACATGTGAAGGGATATTTAACAGGGTTTAACAATACCATATCAGGCTCTTAATGCACTTCACTAGTAAGAATCCTTTGAATCTGCCATATTACCTTTTCAGAAGTCTAGGAAGGATGGATGACAAAGTACAAATAAGGAAGGAGAACGAAGATGCTAGCCTCTTCCATTTTTCTTTGATCAAACTATTAGTATTGGAAGAACTCATAAAGAGAAATCAAGACTATGAGTCTTTTCTAAATTCATTAAGTATAGCAGTAGATTCCCTAGGAGACCCACAAAATTTGATAAATGCATCGTCATCGGCAGAAAGAACTGCAACATAAATCCCTGAGATTTTTATCAAGAAAAGGGAAAAAGAGACTGAAGAGCCTGTAGCAAGTCAACAGAATAAAAATAAAGGGAAGAAACTTCAGTTATCTCCATAATTTACTGAAGCTCCTAGAAAATTGTTCACCAAATCTACAGGAAAGAGAATGCTTGTTATACATACATCACATGAAATTAGTGAGACTCCATAAACCTTCATACAACAAACCTTCTCAGATGAAAAATACACTTCAATTATTGAGTTGCAAGAACAATTGAATAAGGATCACTTTGTTATAGCACAGTTGCAACATGAAAATAGAGAATTGAAGAAGAAGTCTCTAGAAGAAGCTTTCAGGAAAGATACCTCTGTGATAGTAGAAAGGTCATCACTATCAACTCCAACTAGTTCCAAAAGAAGGAGTAAAGGAAAAATAGTAAATCAGACTCCAGAGGTAGAGGAGATCCCTAAGCCTAGTGTACCTTTAACAAGGTCCTCAACTAGGAAGTTGCAACATCAAAAGGAAATCCCAACATAGAATCAGCTAGCAAAAAAGAAAGATAATGAAGGAAAACACACTTTCAAGAGGCTAAATAAACAACTCAAAGAAGAAAAAAATGTGATATTTCAACTCGTGGAGGAAGACAAGAAATCCAAAATGAAGTTTGCTAAACACCTAAGAGATTGTGGACCTACAATAGAAAAATTTTCATCAATGGTGAGAAGGACCTTGCATCAATGGTGAGAAGGATAGAACCTCATTTTGAGGAAGGAGAACAAGACCCTCAAGAAAATTTTGCAGTAGGTGGATATTAGAAAGAAAGGTTGTAATATACCAGATATAAAAAGTATGCAGAATAGAAATAAAATGATAGAAATGGAAGAATAACAACAATATAACCTGAACAATCACCATAATAACACTAAAATGATATAAGAATAACAACAAAAATAGAACTTTGATTCTGAGAGAAATGTTCATGGGCCTCTTCGAGGGGGAAACCTCCAGTCGAGTAGAGCTCTATTACAATAATATCCAAGCTAGGGTTTTCATACCCTCGACTCCTATTTATACTAAATATGTCTATCAAAAGAAGCATCTAGAGGAAGATCCTTCTAGAAGTGGAAGCTTCTATTAGGTCTTCTTACATTCGACTTATTCTATTTTATTGCAAGGCCTTATTAATATTAACCTTTATTACATATGAATATATTGTTCTACCTATGTGCGGGTTAGGGCCCTAACATGTCCTCCCCCTTAAAAACAACCTTGTCCTCAAGGCTTGAGATGTGGAAATTGTTGCAGAATGGTAGTTGGTTCCAAAGTGGCATCTATTGGAGTTGTATATTTCCACTAGACTAACACTTCCTTGATGGTTCCCTGACGCATGCGACGCTCACACTGGTCCAAAACTGCTTGTGGTTGTAGCCAAATGGATCCTTATTCGGCTAACTCGGGAAGGTTGGTTTGAATTTGGCACTTAGTTCCAATCACCTTCTTTAAGCATGAAACATGAAAAACAAGATGTAGCTTTGAATGACTGGGCAAAGCTAACTGATAGGCCACCTATCCCAGATTCTTGAGAATAGTATAAGGACCATAAAATTTGGGCACTAGCTTCTAACAATGCTCGGCCTTGAGGGAATTTTGCTTGTAAGGTTGTAGTTGAAAAAACACCTGATCCCCTTCTGCAAATTGACATTTAGAGCAACTTTGATCTGCTTGTTTCTTCATGTGATTATGTGCCATGAACAAATTTTCTTTGAGGGTAGGGATAATAGCCTCTCGATTTGTAAGTGTTTGGTCAACTGCCTAGAACTTCGACACACCAGGTAAGTATGAGAGAACTGAAGGTGGCTTCTATCCATATACCGCTTCAAAAGGTGTCATGTGTGTAGATGTATGGTATGAAGTGTTCTACCACCATTTAGCTAGGGGTAACCATTGAGCCCATTGATTTTTCTTTTATGAGGAAAAACAACTCAAATATGTTTCCAAACACTTGTTGACAACTTTCGTTTGACCGTCAATCTAGGGATGATAAGTTGTGCTGAGATGCAATTGGGTGCCTTGTAGCTTAAAAATTTCTTGCCAAAAATTTCTTGTGAAAGTTGGGTTGCGATCAGAAACAATAGAGTGTGGCATGCCATGAATCTTGAAGACCTTATCCATGAAAATTTGAGCCACCATGGATTTTGTAAACGGGTGTTGAAGAGCGTAGAAATGAGCATACTTGGAATGGTGATCAACAATCACTATGATGACTGATTTATTTCCTGATCTGGGTAAGCCTGTAGTAAAATCCATAGAGATATCCCTCCAAATAGCAGGTGGAATCAGAAGCAATTGTAGTGTGCCCGGAGATTTGATTGTTTCTCCCTTGGTGCGTTGACACACATCGCATTCAACAACAAAATTACGAATTTCCTATTTCATACCATCCCAGAAAAAAGAACGTTTGACCCTGTCATAGGTTTTGGTGAACCCGGAGTGCCCTGTTGTGGGTGTAGCATGAAGCTCATAAAGTACTGTGGATTTAAGATTTGATTTTTTACTTAAATACAAGCGGCCTTTGTATCGAAGATCATCATGGAGTTAAGAGTACCCTGGGGAAGCTGTAGCATTGGAATGAAATTGTTGGATCAGAAGCAAACTTTTGGGATCTTGTAGCCATTCCTAGCGAATGGCTTGGAGCCAATTTGCTACAATGAAGGTAAGAGAAAAAAGGGATCCTTCATCTTCATATTTTCAGGAAAGTGCATCCACAACCACATTGTCTTTTCCTTTCTTGTAAATGTTCTCATAATCATATCCAAAGAGCTTAGTCACCCATTTGTGTTGCTTCGGGGAGGAAATGTGTTGTTCCATAAAATACTTGAGGCTTTGATGGTCTGTCTTAATTTGGAAGCGTTGCCACAATAGATAAGGGTGCCACAGATCAATGGCATGAATAATAGCCAACATTTCCTTTTCATGGATTGATTTGCCCAGATTTCTTTCAGAGAGTTGCTTGCTGGTAAAGGCCAAAGGTTGACCCTCTTCCATAAGGACAACACCAATTCCTTTCCCTGAAGCATCACATTCCAAGACAAAGGTCTTTGTGAAATCAGGAAGGGCCAGGACTGAAGTGGTGCACATGGCCATATTCAAGGTTTGAAAAGCTTGAGCAACAACTAGAGTCCAAGTGAAAGAGTTCTTTTTTAGTAGAGCAGAGAGAGGTGTGGAAATCTTTCCATAATTATTAAAAAACTTGTGATAATAACCTGTTAAGCCCAGAAATCCACGCAAGATTTTGAGAGTCTTTGGATGAGGCTAGTCTTGCATAGCTTCAATCTTGTTAGGATCCACCCTAACGCCATCCTTTCCAACCAGATGACCCAAGCACTCTACTTTTGAGGCGCCAAAAGCACATTTATATTGTTTCAGGAAACGTTGGTCTTGAGAGAGTATATGGAGAACTCGATCCACATGAGCAAGATGGTTTGCCCAGGTTTTTCTATAGATTAGGATATCATCAAAGAAAACTAAGAAAAAATGACGGTGAAAAGGATGAAAGACATGATTCATGAGGCTTTGGAAGGTGGAGGGGGCATTACACAAGCCAAAGGGCATGACCAAAAACTCATAGTGGCCCTCATGAGTTCTAAAGGCATTCTTGGGAATGTCTACCTCTTTCATGAGGCTTTGGAAGGTGGAGGGGGCATTACACAAGCCAAAGGGCATGACCAAAAACTCATAGTGGCCCTCATGAGTTCTAAAGGCATTCTTGGGAATGTCTACCTCTTTCATACATATCTGGTGGTAGCCTGAACAAAGATCAAGTTTAATAAAGAATTGGGCACCACTCAATTAATACAAGAGGTCATCAATGACAGGAATGGGAAATTTGTCTTTAATGGTAAGTTTGATGAGGGCACAGAAGTCAAGAAACATTCACCAAAAAACTTCTTTCTTCAGGACCATGACCACAGGAGAAGAGTAGGGGATCATACTAGGGCGGATAACACCTGCATTAAGGAGTTCCTGGACCATTTTCTCAATTTCATTTTTTGGGGAAAAGGGGTGACGATACTGAAGAATATTGGGAGGAAGGATTTCGGGTACAAGGGGAATGGAATGATCATGAACACCATGGGAAGGAGGGAGTTCTTGGGGAGTGGAAAAGACCACTTGATGTTTATAAAGGATGGCTTGGAGGTCTTGTGGCATCGAGGGTGTCTATGTTGCTTGTATGGCATGGAGTTGGGCAATAACACCAGAATGACATTTTTTTAGCAGCTTTTCCATGCGATGGGAACTAATGATCTCAGGTGAACCGATGGTGATGCCTTGGAACTTATATCGGTTGCCATCCTGGTCGAATTGCATAGTTAATTCCTTAAACTCCATGAGAATGGGACCCAAAGTCCTTAGCCAGTCTGCACCCAACACAATGTCACAATTGCCCATGTCGATAGAAAAAATATGAGATTTCGGGTGGTAGTCACCAATTTGGAGACGCACATTTTCACAACGCCCTCCACATTTCATGGAGCCACCATTGGCAATCATGATTTGGAAATTATTGAGTACATGGATGTAGAAATGAGTTTCTTGGGCAATGCGGTGATGAATAAAATTATGAGTGCTTCCACTATCAACCAAAATGATGACCTTCTGATGCTTGATGTAACCGATTAGCTTGAGGGTTTGGGGAGCGAAGAGGCTAGTGAGAACATGGAGGGAAATGACCAGTTCTACTTCAAGAGGGTCTGAGGGAGGGGTTATGTCAGTGGTTTCAGGTGACTCGGACACACGGGGAGTTTCAACATCCACTTCCGAAATATCCTCGGAGATGGCCATAAAAAGATTTTGTTCCTTACACTTGTGGCCTAGGAAATATTTGTCATCACAATTATAACAAAGGCCTTTGAGTTGGCATTCATCCNTTAGTGGAGTGGAGGGAGTAGTGGGATTTACTGGTTTAGTGCGAGGGATAAAGGAGGGTTTCCGGTTTTGAGAAGATACAACTTTTTGTGCTTCTTTATCTCTTTTAGTAGCCTCCACCCAAATCTAAAGCCGATCCATGAGGACATGGGCCCGAATCTCATCCTTGAGGCCACTAATAAAACACTCTCGGAAAAAGGCATCAGGCGTGCCCTCTATTCGAAAATCCATGCGCTCAAAGAAGCTATAAAGTCTTCCACTATTCCTTATTGTTTTAACTTTTTCAAATGGCCCAAATGGTTGGTGTCAGTGTCAAAGCATTCATAAAACTCTGCCACAAAGTGTGTCTAAGAAATATACCCTTGATGGGAATTTTTTCTCCATTGCCACCAATTCCAACGTTCTTGATCTAGATGGAGAACACCATAGCGGAGTTTGGCCAAGTCATCTGTAATGTCATATAAAGAGAAATGATGTTCCATTTGGGTTACCCAACCAGTGGGATCCGAGCCATCAAATTTGGTCACATCCACCCGCGGAAGGTGTAGGTCACATCGAAAGTGATGGTGCTGAAAGTTATGGGAATGAGAGGAATGTTCAGCTTCAGTATGTGGGGGTGAGTCAGAGGAAGGGTTATCTATATGGATATGCATCTTGGTGCAGAGTGTCGAAAATACATATTCAAGCTGGGTGGTTAGGTCTTGTTTGATTTCCTCCATTGAGGACTACATGGTTGTATTTATGGAAACAACATTGGAACTGAGTTGTTTCTCTTCTTTTTGGGTCTCTATGGGACTAGATTGTAGGGTATTGAAGCGAGCTTCCAAGTCTTGGCTACGGGTATGGGCCATGAGGACCAGGGAATCGAAAAGTGCAAGTGGGGTCAAAAATTTTGTTGAAAAATGATATGTATGAATGTGATAAGGGAGAAGATATGAATTCAAAGAGATGAATGCTTAACCAAGAAGAAATGTGTAGTGATTTAGCAACCCGAACACAGTTGCGTGACAATAGATCTTGTATGTTTTAATTTGTTTATGTTTATGTCCCCAAGGGTTAGGTATTCAAGGGTTCTATAGACAAGGGTTTTCCATGTGCTATAGCTCTCTGATATACATGTGGGGTCCAACACTAGTACTCGGCCCAATATATTGGGGCACTAACTAAGGAGGCTAGATCGTACCCTTATCTGTACTACCCAACTACCTAGGTACTAGAGAGTATCTTCCTGAGTGTTGTTCTCAGTGGAACTATAGAAGTCAGGCAGTCGATCCATTTATCTAAAGAGGGATTCAGGTAATCTAGGTCGATCCGTACACAAGTGATGTCTGATGCGCTACCACTCAAAGGGATACCAACAAGGGTTACAAGGGTGGCCAACAGATGTGCGCTTAAGTACCACTTGTATTTCCTGCATGTATGAATCCCTCAACTGTGGGTTTATGCACGTAACGATAGATCTATGTGGCTTAAATATGTCAGAATACGTCTCTACCCTGAAAACAAATTTACCCATAATTTATGCCAAGGAAAGTGATCTGATACCACTTGAAATATACCAGATATAAAAAGTATGCAGAACAGAAATAAAATGATAGAAATGGAAGAATAACAACAATATAACCAGAACAATCACCACAATAACACTGAAATGATATAAGATAACAACAGAAATAACACTTTGATTCTGAGAGCAATGTTCATGGGCCTCTTTGAGGGGGAAAACTCTAGTCGAGCAGAGCTCTATTACAATAATATCCAAGATAGGGTTCTCATACCCTCGACTCCTATTTATACTAAATATGTCTATCAAAAGAATAATCTAGAGGAAGATCATTCTAGAAGCGGAAGCTTCTATTAGGTCTTCGTACATTCGACTTATTCTATTTTATTTCAAGGCCTTATTAATATTGACCTTTATTACATCCGAATATATTTTTCTACCTATGTGCGGGTTAGGACCCTAATAAAGGCAAGCTTACCTTGCTAGATGTAGTAGAGAACTGAACCACTGAGACTTTTTTGACACATTTTTTTCATCTTGCCATTTTGAATCTGTTTTTGCAAAATGTTACATATATAATCATATTATATTATCAAAGAGGCATTATTACCCATAGGTTTGATCAGAACATTTGTTGTTGTGCAACTCTGTTGCATTTTCTTGTAGGTGGTGACTGCGCATCAGACTTGCTGCACGACATTGACAGAATGACCATAACACCTCCAACTCAACTTGAATGGTTTGATAAGTGTGCCAGCCCATATCCAACGAACATCAGTAGTGGAAATCACAATTTTGGGTTTCATTTATTTTCATATCAAAGTCGTTGTAATGAGTACAAGTCGACTCCTTCTTTTTAGCAGTTCGTTAAAGATCTCATGTTGATTATGTGCAAGTATTAGCATTGTTGTAGGATCATAGTTGGATCTGAATTTGATACTATAGACATATGTTTTCGTATATATTTAGACAACCATGAAAACTAAAGGGTTGGAAAGTGTGTATAGGAATACTATCAAACATATTTTTTCCTTGTTGTTAATGAAAAATTGTTGGATCAGAAGTCCTTGAGTTTTGACCACAGAGATACATGTGATTGTGATATTTTATGCATCTATTTCCTTAGTATTTGATTTTATATTTTATAATTGATATTGTATGATTTATTCTTTATGTTAATGTGAAATATATGTATCAGAACACATCTTTATCATATTCTCTGTTGCATGTAGTTCAAGTTGTATTTCTGCTATAATTTATTTAAGATTCATCTGTGTTAGATGCCTTGAAGGATTATTGTTTTCTCTGTAACCCATTGTCTACAACATATCTATTTGTCTTAGAATATTACTTTCTATCTTGCCTATGTTCAGTCTTTTCTTAAATACACCAGGTATCCAACAATTTTTATTGACTTTCAATTTAGTGACTCCATATCCCAATGTACTTTCTGTTCATATTGCCACCAACCCTATAAATCCATTTATTTTATATATCTATCCTTTGAGTCAAACCAAATTAATATTTCGGTGTTTGATTTGAAGAGAGAGATCCCTCTCTAGTTGGAAGGGGTAGCTTCCAACCCTAAGTTGGTTTGAGGTTACTCCTATACCTATTTCCTCCTCAGCCAATGAAATTAAAGAAAGATAACACCAGTTATATAAGTTTGCATATATAAATCAAACTCCTCACAACAATTTTCAAAAAGAAAATCAGCTGGAAAAAACCTTTTACAATGATCACTAAATGTTGCACGGAACATTTTCAAGGAAGAAATGATAGCATGATGCAAGGATAGGTACCATTCATTTACATCTCCCTCTAACGAGTACATGAACATATTCATTAATACATACTCGTAATGTATACCCAACCAATGCATAACTTAATGGAATTCAAGCAAATGATCTACATGGTTATCATCTTTATCTTCTCTAAATCTGGGCAAGTACTCACCCCACTCATCTATAGTAGGAAAAACATTTGGAAAACTAGGAACAACATAGAAATTAAGAGGAGAAAACCTCTGAGACAAGATGGCTTCCATATGAAAATATGACTTCTTGAAACTGTGGAGTTGCCACTATATTCTTTAATCATGGAATTGTCAGGTGATTGATCTGCAGTCTGAATGTGCCTAGATTTTGTTCACCATCAAAAACCAGATCTAATCGTTGTCGTTCTCCCAGGGAAATATTACTTCATTACTCTGATCCCCGAAAACGACACTAGAATATGTTGGTCCTAAAGTTTGCACCTAACTGTTAAAGGGAATAGCTAGGCCACCTCAAGTTTTGGAATGGTTTGATTTTGATAAATTAGGTTTTTTGGTCAGCAAATGGATAGGTTTTTCAAGGATAGAAACCTAATTGGACTGGCAAACAATATGACTTCAGGTTCCCCTTAGCTAACGGTATGCATTTTGATGAACATGTAAGGATATGAAAAGATAAACAAAGGAAACACAACAAGCAATACAATGTGTTACCTGTTGTGTGATATTTTAGACTTAAAATAATATTTCAAGACCTAAAACACATATCCAAATACAAATAATCCAACAGGTTGCAATATAATTGATTCCTTTACTAAAGAAATAGTTGATTAACAGGTTTCATAAAAGTAAAAATATTAATTAAAATAGTAGCTAACAAGAAAAAGGAAATACACATTGCACACATTCCAAATTTGCATCCAAGATAAAATTAAGAGCACATAAATACGTGAGAAAGAGAACAAAAATTGCCATCAAGATATATATTCACTAGGTAGGGAGATTCATAATCATAAGTTTTAGGTCCAACCAAATTATGATGTTTGATTCTTTCACTACAAACTCAACCCTTATTCATTACAAAATTTTTCTATTTATCCTTTTTTCAGAGGGTTTCGACCATCTTGAAACAAAAGTTCAACTCTGCATAACAGCTAGACTTTTTGAATGATTAGACTTACACTGTTTCATTAAAACTTGAGAACAACTCTTTGAATTGTGTATTTAATTAGGAATATTAGTCATGACTTACTTTAAACTTGACCTTAACCAAAAATGTGGTTCGTATCAAACGAAAATGACCACTTATTACACTTGGCAGTAATGTCTTGAACTTAAAACAACTAGACTTCTAAAAGTGAAAACTATAACTATTGTTTATACTAGAGTAAAACAACTCTTAAAAAAAAAAATGAAAGTTCTAACTAGAAATAACTGTGAATGAATACCGACATGCACTCTAGCTGGAGATTGAACTAGAACATAGATATATAAAACTCACCCAGAATTTGGTGAATTTCTCAAAAAAATGACTTAAAATATCTCTTTGATTCTCTCAGAACGTGATACTTGTATAAACTATGAGAGATTTTTTTGTGCATGGTCTCATTTCCAAAAAAAACCTCTTTCATTTTTCAAAAAATCATTTCCATCTATTTGGAAGGCGTGCCCAAAGACAATGACAAAAACAGGGAAAACAACATTTGGCGAATTTCTGGAAAAACAGCCTCAAAGGTATCTTCAATTCTCCAAAACCATGATACCTATGTAAACTATGAGATATTTTTTTGTGTACAGGCCCATTCCCAACAAAAACTGCTTTCATTTTTCAAAAAATCATTTACCCCGGAAGACAATGACAAAAATGTGAAAAATCAGAGCATTTTGTGAATTTTTGGAAAAACATCATCAAATACCTCTTTGATTCTCCCAAACTGTTATACCTGTCTAAAATATGAGAGAGGATTTTTTGAATGGTATATTTCTCAACAAAAACCTCTTTTCATTTTCTAAAATTCACCTCCAACTATTCGGGAGGTCCGTCGGAAGACAATGACAAAAACAGGAAAAAAACAAAGCATTTTAAGAAAATTCTAGCAACGCCTTGAC
This sequence comes from Picea mariana, assembly GCA_032191745.1. Classification (NCBI taxonomy): domain Eukaryota; kingdom Viridiplantae; phylum Streptophyta; class Pinopsida; order Pinales; family Pinaceae; genus Picea; species Picea mariana. The sequence goes on from JASDQU010739080.1 coordinate 419,087, forward strand.
AATCCTTTCTTTGGATGTGCTTTGTCTCTATTTAATAATGAAATGGTATCTCTGACTACCATTTTATCTGTATATAAATCTATAAACAACCCTTGATTGACCCTTATGAATCTGGAGTTATTGGATTGTTTTTGGTGAATGTTGATCTAAAATTATGCCTTGAAAAGAGGATGGAATCTACAAAAAGATTGAGATCTGGAAGTGAATATGGTCCTTTTATTATTTTTACAATACTTTGTATTTCAAATCTTCAATTGATATCACACTTTTCTTCCTGTAAATTTCATGACAATTCAAGTTATGTTAGGATTATTGGGCATTTCAGGGTCTTGGTTCCCTTTCCTCTTTCTATTATGTTTGGCTTCAGAGGACTCCTTAATCAAGGTTTCTATAGGCACAAATTCTGTAGCAACAATATTGGGACTATGTTGTTTAGTTTTCCTTTGTCCCCTTATTTTTTTCTTGGGAATTTTATCCTACTACATGGTGGAGGTCACAAGATTATCTTTTGAGTGTTCAGGTGAAAATGGCCCTGGTGGAGTAACTTGTTCCTCTTGTTGTCTGATACAAACCTTGATACCCTCCTTATCTCTTTTCTTTGTTGTATTTGATCTTAAATTTCTTCGAGGGATTTCTTCCTTTTCTAGGGTAATTGATTTGACCCTTATGGATCAGGTAACCCCCTTTTTGGGTGCAACTTTCTTATTTCTAGTTTGTTGGGTCAAATGTGTGTGTTAATTTTCTTTACTTTACCAACTGTAGTGATAATTACCCATGATCTCGCAATGATAAGAATTAAAGGTGCAAACCTACATTACTTTGGCATGAATTCTACAATGATGGTCAATTGGTGGTAACCCTTGTGAACTCGAGTGCTTAGGAACATGAGCACGCATGCGAAGTGTCAATACAACTTGATTTATATTTTTATTTAAATTTTTGAACGTTGAAACCAACAAAACAACGCGGTTTCTATTGTTTGCGAGAACGGGCACATTCTTGCAATCTATTTCTTTTTTCATCAAGGGATTAGGTTAACCTGCTGGCAACCCACTAGTGAAAAAATCATGATTATGTGTGTTATTCAACTCAAACCAAAGTATGCATTAACCTTTCAAAGAGCAAGAAAATGATGAAAAACAAAAGGAATATGAGAACAAATCAAACTGACTCAACACACCATTGAAAAGAAACTAATCAAGAAACTATGTTGACAGATGGATGGGTTGATGGAGGAGTATAAGGAAGAGGTGCAGACCTAGGATTTAACAGTGTGAATAATGTTCTTGTTTTTAAACACAAGGGAAATCACTCAGTCAATGACCAATGATGAAGTGTCATCTGCTAAGCGCAAGTACACCTATCAATGATGTAAATAGGGCCAGGGTGATGTTGGGTATATGTTATATTCTTTGCATGTGTGTTGTTGGGTATTCTACCCTACGGACTAATAAGCTAGGGCTCTAAACTTATACGCAGAAAATGACCCTTAAGATTTAACTCTTAACCTCCTACCCAAAATCTCAACCCCTTTTCTCAAGCAAACACGGGAAGAATAAACCAACCTTTTTCCGACGGTTGAAGTAGATCCTCCGTTGAGTTATTATCTCCTTGCTGCTGCTGCTCCTTCCACAAAGCTTCCTGCAATCAAGACAAACTACGCATGCATGCTACTGATCTACTAGGGGGTTAGAGATAAAACATGAATCAAATAACATAGATGAGGCTCATGTATTCGGGACGGGAAAAGTATCCTTTTTTTATTAATCTCAATATGAACCAACTTACAATGATTTCTGAGATCGGCCACCGTTCCACAATCCTGATCCTGGGCTCTTCCTCTTCTTTTCTGTCCTTCAACTGTTGCTTCTTGAGTTTCTCCTAAAGCTTGAGGCAAGGCTAAAGGGTTGGGACAAAACTGGCTTGGCAATTTGGCAGAGTTCCTTTGCTATGATTTTTCCTCTTTTGAATAGTACCCCTACCCCTCCTTTAATAGGCTAGAAGGAGCTAGGGTTTTTGGCGAACTCTCGGCCATGCATGGCTCGGAGTTCCAGTTAACTGACAAAAATCCTTGTGTCTCGGCGGAAACTTTCCTGATTTTTAGCTTTGTTAGGTACCCGCGGGCTGTTTTGGGTTAGCCCGCGGATGCCCGCGTGCAGTATAAGGACAGCAAGCGGATGCCTGCACCCAGTGAGAAGTTAGGGCGCGGGTTGCTTGTTTTAAGTGGCTTTTTGAGGATTTGTTCAACAAGGCTTTGGCTAGGAAGAGGCATGAGTTGGCCTGATGCCAGGTAAACCTATGTAGTGCATTTTAGGGTTATAACATATGCCCCCTAATGTGT